>VXAU01001830.1:32560-82247 GCA_013399695.1 Formicarius rufipectus
GTTGCTCCCTCATAAACTAATAAAAAGGAATGATAAAGTACATGCGAAGTATTTTTATGAGCAGTAATCCCAGAAATATTTCTACAGTTCATATTACTTAAATATTTATCAGCTGTTACCCCTCTTATCTTATGATGAAATTTTAGAAAAAATTCTGAGTACATGTTTATCTCTTAATATCCATGATCCTGCAAATCAGTATGTTTAACAAGTATAGAGTGCCTATGTTTATTGATGAGACATTCTGCTTTCTATTATACACATCTCAGTTACTCTTAAATATGAAAACATCTAAGTTTAAATGTCAAACTTCTCTCCTCATCATCAAATATGATGTTAGCTAATAAGTTATATAACAATCTCTCTTAAAATATTTCAGAAATGTCTTCTATGGCCAAAGAGATCAAAGCAGAACAGAAAGAATGTGAACAAGTGAAAAACAAACAAACAACAAGAACAACAAAAAGTGGACAATTATGACACCTCAGCTCTGTTCAGAAGAAAGTCTGTATCCTGAAATTCTGAAAAACCTGACACATGATACAATATATACAGATAAAAGCACTATAAACTAACCTTACTGGGTGAATTGGAAGTGAATAAGTGGACAATACTGTGTGTAGTATAAATACAGAATGGGGACCATGGGAAAGGTAAAACAGGGACAAAACAGCTAGGGAAAATATCTGCAAATCTGACTTCAATAATATGTATGACTTTAGAAAAAATTTGAAAGAACAGCTAAGAAAATGGAGGTAAATCAAAAACTAGATCAAATGGAATAAAGGTCATCTCTTGTAGGTCATGTCAAAGTAATCTATGGTTTTCTCTGACAGGCAATTTTTAGACTGAAAAGCAGTGGCTGATTTTATCTACTCTTCATAGGAAATTGCTAGTCATTCATGAGTACCTGAGAAAGAGAACTACATGCTGCATAAAGACACAAAAATGGTAATATGAGATACTGACAAGGTGAGAATCAAATCACCCAGGAATTAATCTCAGAGTCAAGGTATTCCTTAATTTCACTAAGATCATGAAACATGAAATAGTGATACGTTTATGAATTCATCTCTCTACAAAATTAGGTGCCATCAAGACAGAGGAGAATCAAGATACCAAAAGAAAGATGATGGCAGAGTAAGAGAAACAGAATGAAGTCTGGTATCAGACAGAGCTAGGTCATGGAATTGACAGGAAACAACAAGAATTTCAGCTTAAGTCAGAAGTTTGTTAGATATACATGACTGAAGTGTATTAGTCAGTCATAAGATGACATAAAATTAACTTATAGTATAAACAACTGTGAAAAAGCAAGTGGATGCTTAAAATTTATCACATTCAATTGCTGTCTCAACATGAAGGATTACTAATCCATGTCCCAGCCCCAAAGATATGAATATAAAAAAATTTACTGTAGGCTAGTGGTAGTGGATAGCATCTCATCCATAACCCTCAATTACTTGAACAGAGAAGAATGAAAAAGAGAGTATAACATAAATCTTAATTTTGATCACTCTGGATTAAGAGTCTTATAGAAAGGTAAAACATTCCTTTTCAAGGGTCATTTCACATCTTTCATTATACATTCACAAAGAATAAAGCAGTGGGACAGTGAACAAAATCCAATATTAGTGATTACTTCTTCACAGATCATTGTTAGAATTCTGTTGAACTAATAAAATACTATAAAGCAGTAAAATACACTGATAAAACCATGTCTCATAAAATAGATAAACTAAAATTTTAAAAATGGACCTTCTAATGAAAATCAAAAGCTTACACCTAATGTTTATTTAAATTTCCAAATGCACTATAATTAAGGGCCATTGGATAGACATATCGACAGTTAACTTTAAAAGTGCCTGCTTTATTTAACTGCTAATGCTATCAGATTTTTGTGAGTATAATATAAATGAAGATATTCAGGCTGCCTATCTGAAATAAAGAAAAACAGAAGTAATGCACAGGAATACCCTCTTTCAACTTACTCTTGAAGTACTTTTTTGCAAAATTATTACAAAATCTATGAACGAAAAACACAATTACAGGAAAGGAGAAATTTCTTTATTACACTCTCCTTCTATTTTAATAAAGTTGAAATACTGTATCAAAGTAACATTGAAAAAGTATCACCATAAATACCACATTTAAAAAATTGTTTTTAAAGAATTAATAAGGCCTCTGAGGCATAATTTTAAATTTACTTGCAAAACAAATCCTGCAGTCCAATAAATCTTTTTTCAACATGAAAGAATAGTTTGGAAAAGATTTGCCTTCATAATTATGAGACCAGCCTACTCTGCAAGCTTAATTATCACAGTTCTTATCAATACATTATTTTTTTAGTAGAATGAAAAATTTGTATGAGATATCTACTGTTGTGCTTCCTCAAACTATAAACAAAAGAATCATTTTAGACTGAAGATGGTATCTTAATCTCCTGGCAAACACTGAAATATCAAAGATACCATAGATTAAACAGCTATGGGTTCTTTCTGTCTGCAAAGTATGCACTGTTTAACAGAATTAATTCCTTTTTCCTCTTGGCCTTCTCAATCTTTCTTCATCCTATTCAGTAGAAGCAGTCTTTGTATGAAAAGGAAATCCCTTGTTAGACATTGCTATTTAGGGCAGCCTTCTCATCTTTCTATAAACAGCTGTAAAAGCCATCATGAAGACAAAAACGTTGTGCTTTGCTGCTTGCCTTATCTTGCTGGCCTGCTTAAATAAATGTGATTCACGTTTAAAGAAAACTTATTGAATAATCTCCTAACATAGCTAATATCTAGAACACTGCATTTCATTATTGTCTAATGAACCTATCTACTACTAAAATAAAACTCATCCTGTCATTCCAATGAATGTTCCTGCTCTAAGTACTAATGCACGATCCATCCACTTCCTCTTCAAGACAATGTCTAACCACAACATCAAACCATGTATTTCTGGCTTTGACACACTGTGACGGTGGAGAGCAGGTGGAGTGTTGAGGGAAACAGCTATGTTTTGAGGGAATTTACTGAATATGGCATGATCAGAGATATACATATCTAGACAAGGTTTTGAAATCAATTGAATCTTGAAGTTTTATCCCATGATCAAAGAAACAATTAGATGGCTTCACTTGCTGTGGTGATACAGCACAACCGCACCGTATGTAACCCAACCTCACAAGAAACTCTGTGACAAAGACACTGCAGATGGACAGAGAAAAGGAACGCGTTATGCCACATGGACCATAGACAGGAATGCACAATCAGTTTCACTAAAATATGAAGGCAGACTAGAGACAACATCTATGAAAAGGAATTACAATTTTTTTGAAAGCTCATAGTCAATGTGAGAAACTTCAGGACAAGACACTGTCCATACCTCTGTGCTGCTTCTGCTATAATTATGCCCATATATAGTTACATCAGAATGATTAGACAGAATATTGACACACTGTTAAAAAGCAGAAATATCATATATGTTGTAAAGCACATATCAATATCAAAATAAGCTTTAATATTTGACTGATGGCACAATTTTGATAGCTTTTGTAGCTTGCCACCTATAGTGTGCTATATCACCTCCCTTACTTAGCAGCTCCTAATGAGACCAAACAGGTACATTCTCCATCTGAACTCCTGCTGGACTCTATAAATGGAATCCACCAATCTAACAAAAAGAGCACCAATTGCTACTGGAAGACTTAAAAATATCAGCCTTTTCCTAATTGTCATGATTGTTTATCTCCTCTTTTGACACAAAGCAGTGTTTTCACTTTGTTCAGTGGCTAAAATTGCTACCAGTGAGAGAAAAGGATGTATAAAAATGAAGTTTTCTGTCATTTGGAGATGCATCCCTTCTTACAGATGTGAGCTCAACACACAGAAGCTGTGAATGACACACCTAAAAAATCCCCCGAAAATGTATGTGCAGGGTGTTTCACATTTGTATTTTTTCTTTGAATGTGTATCAAAATTGCCTCTGAAATTTACTCAGAACTGAAACAATAGATATTTTTCTTATCATTCTTAGGTAGGTTACCTGTTGATATCTGTAGCTACTTGTGTCCTGTGTTAAATTCATGCATGCACTTACCCATAAACATCAACAGAAAAGCCACATTAAAACTGAGCATAAAATAAAGTTAAAAGCTCTTCAGTGTTTGACAGATTAATAAAAATGCAAATATATGTTGTCAATTCCATTAAAAGAGGTTTAAAATCATGCTTATAAAAATAATAACAAAAACTACTCATCTGTATACAAAGTCACTTTTTGTATATTGATTTGTGAGTGCAGTTACAAATGTTACCTTGCCAGACAAAAGAATTCATTGATATTATGCATAAAAATACTATGAAGTTTAATTTAACTCATTAAACAATTAAAAGATAAAAAGTTCTTAGAGGTTTGTTGTTTTCATGGATTTCCTTTCCCCAGATTTTGAATAACCCAACAGATTTTGAGATACCTGAAATTACCCAACAACACAATCAGTTCTCAAACTGAAAATAAAAAATAGCTAAGATGAACAAGCCTTGTGAGACTCCAAACAAGAGAAAAGTCAAGCAATACATTTTTGCTGTTTTACAGGTGCAGATGCCAGCTCAAGTCCTTCCTTAAACAGCCATAACTGGGAGCCTAGAATGGGATTCAGATTTAAAACTGTCGAGAGCTCTATGCAAATTTTTCATGCCTTCACAAAGATAACTCATTAAATGCTTTTATTCTCTTTCACAATTACAAAGATTAGTTCCTTAAAAAAATCTTTGGAAAGCCTTACTTTTTTGTAGCTCTTTGAATGCTAAAGTTTCACACAAGGCATATGACATCAAAAGTCAGCATAAAAGCTGTATGCGCTAGCAACACTTTGTGCAATGTTCATATGCACAAACAAAAGATTATGTGTTACATATGGAACCACCAGCAGTAAACATTTTTATTCACTAAAGGCTCTTCATTTTTTTAATGGTTTCTTGTTTGTTTGTTTGTTTGTTTGTTTTCCAAATATTCAAATACATGCATGACTTCCAAGCTGGAAGGATCTACCTCTATCTACTAATACCACTATGAAAATTCCACATTTCTCACTAGTAGTAAGAAACAGTAAAGAGCAGAGTAGCCAAGGCCAGTTTTGCAGCTAAATCACATGTCAGAAACAGAGATACTTCCAACTCTGGGAGTACACACTAGGGAAAAAAAGAAGGCCATGGTAAAATGAGACAATCTGGCATCTGAATTTCTGATGCCTGCAGAAGAAATAGAAGGAGTTTACAAAATAATGTGCCCTGGACACAGCCCTGGTTCTGCAAATTTTTGAATGATCATGTAACCATTATTTCATACTACTAGAAACTTCAGCCTTGTAAAAAAAGCAATTAAAACTTAGTAAATTTTAAAACAACCAAAACAATAACAAGTACTTCCCACATATACATGTAAATATTTAAGTAAATGAATGAATTTTCAGGTCCTTAAAAAATCTGGACCAGACATCAAGCGTCTTTGAAAGCACAGTAGAATAAGCATGGACATCTGTGTTTTGCTCATGTCCACATTCTACACCTTCAACAGTGGTATTTTATATCAATCTACATATAATTCATAAAATCAGACTTCTCAGCTACAATTTTTAAAAAAAAGGGTATCTAAAAAGCTACACAAGTTAAAAAGGGGAAATCCAAATTTTAACTGCTTATTAGTGGTAAATTTGTGATCAAGAAATGATTTGGTATGGAGGGAAAGAAGGCTCAACTTCAGATGGGATTAAGCAGCCTGGGAACAAGAAAGCAAGATACAGAATGACTCTCTGTTGTCTTGTAGCCATCCAGGAATACCAACAAGGTGTCCAAGCCCACATTTGGGCAGCAGTACTGGGTCAATATGTGGACTCAAGGGTGGGCTGAGGTGTACCATGCTGCCACTCACAGGGATGATGCTGGGGCAAGCACATAGAAGGCATCTGCTCAAGGGGCACCTGTGCAGACTTCTTTTAGAACTATTTACTGAAGTGAGACTCTGCTCAATGTGATATTCATTAATTCTATTTTATATATGCATGTTTAAATCACCTTGAGAGATACAATAAGAATTCCCCAAAAGTAGTTAAAACAGTCAAACACTGATTATTTTTTTAAATGATTGATTTTCTTCTGAGTCATGCAGTTAAGCCTCGAAAATAAAATTTCTGTTTAGTCTGAAGGAATTCCTCCTTCATGAAAAATTCTATAGTCTACTAAGTATAATACTTTATGATCTGGTAAAGGTTTTCTTTTTCTCAGTGATAATAAATTCCAAGGAAAATTACAATGAATTAGTAGAAAAAGGTACTGTCAAATATTTTTAGGCAGATATTAAAGGATAGTATAACAGTGATCACATTTTATACTCCACATAGATAATATACTAAGTGACTACAACCCACTGCCATTTATCATCTATTTACCTTGCTATGTCTTATGAAAAGTTACAGTTTAAGAAACACCCAACATTTTACAATGTTCTACCTGAAAAAAGATTTTGCATGAAATAATACATGATTTTCTGACTGAAACTGTCCACTATTGTAAATGTGGTTCTAACATGTTTTCAGGAGTGGAGTTCCAAAGTCAGAGGAACACCATCACCACAACATTCTCCTACACACAGCTCTTTACTGGCAAGAGGCAGGGTAGGAAGGATGACAGGAACATTTCAAAATTCTCATGAGTATGGGTCTTTCAGGTTTGTGATTATATTTTGTTACAATTTGTCCATTGCAAATTATCCAGCTTGAGATGCTGTTTTCCAAATGTACTTCTATCTTAATTAAAGCTACTATAATAATAAAAATAATTAAATATCTAGGGAATCAGTAAATCATAACACATGAACAACAAATCAAGCGTGAAAGAGGAATCTCTCATTTAAAGAAATACTGATAAACGACTACAGCAGTCAATAAGATATGGATAGATATATATATAACTATAAAAGCTAACTTGTAAGTATGAACATCATAGTCATCATTTCCTAAGTAAGTCATTATGATCCAGCATAATACCATTTTACTAATACCAGTTCAGTGTTAGATTTTTGAATCATGCTTTTGAATCTGTAATATTCGCGTATGCACATACATTTTCAACACCTGCAGTGTTATCTTAGAAACACCTCCACGGAGATACAACAAAAATATATTAGAAACATCAAAACAGAGACTAGTGTCTCCAGCACCTCCATCACACTTCACTAGAGGTGAGAGTTGGATCAGACAATTCTGTTAGAATTTCTCAATATGTCCTTATCTAGAATACCCACAGAGAATACATTACCGCCCATCCCAAGAAGCACAATATTGTCAAATTTCTGAGTAGTAATTGCAGAGATGGAAGACGAAAAAAAGACACATATGACACGGTAGATTCCCCATCCACCCTCCCACCCCACTTCACTGTGACACAAGACAGTGAAAAAAGCTTGCTTTCTACCACAGTATCCTAACAGATCTAAAGTTCAGCAAAACTGTCAATCCATTACTCACCCATCACTCAAAATTTGAGGTAGTCTGACTGAATACCTACTGCATATGGGCTACATACAGCAAGCTAGCAAGGAGATACAGACAATTTGCAAAGTGTTCAAAAATAACAACCTTTCATTGCAGATAGCAGAGAAATGTGCATATGGATACTTGTACATCAATCCTCTTTAACCCCAGCCACTATTTCTTAAAGCCTTTATTTTCCTATCCATGGAGGATGAATCAGAGCACAGCTATACAGCATGAGTATGATCTATGAGATAATTCCTATTCACAAAAGTCAAAACAAGTTTATGTTTCAGTATAGAAGGAAGTTTTTGAGCCCTTGGGAAAGAAAAACAAAAAAAAAAAAATTCCATACGCCCCAAAGCACATCAGCAATATACAAGAAGTAGATGCAAAGAAGTGATATTCCATGAAAGAAACTTCCACATTTCCAACATATCTTAAAGGACTCTCCAGGAGAGTGCTATACCTACCTTTAACCTGTCACCTGAGTCTAGGACATCAGAGAGTTTTGGGCTTATTGTTATACGCACTGCAAGTTTCACCCAGAGGAAAAAAGAACACTTATAGTCTCTTACAGTAACAGGAGTTCTATTAAAATGAGGTTTGGTAGTTGATTCGTCTGTCATTGAATTCCTCCTGTATTCCATTTTACTTGAAGTCAGAATAATGTTTTTATAACACTGGACAATGAAAAAAATCTTTTCACAGTCCTCTTCTTTTTCCAGGCTAATCACAGATCTTCCAAAGGCACATTAAAGACATGAGATTATGGAGCTCCAAGGTTCTGTTTCCCTTATTTTGCAGGGAAAGAAACTTATTCAGTTACATACTCATGTTTACAAATATATTTTATGTAAGAGTAAACATGCAAGGAGTAAAATTATGGGTTATTATTTGAAAACAAGTTTCATGATAATCCCTTCTTTCTCCAAGAATTCGGTTTGTTCTCAGTCTAATTACTGGAGGATACAACTATCTGTGGAAAAGCAGTCTCTGACACAGACTTTGCTTGAGGACAGAAATGTAACCTCTGAAGGGTTTGGTGGAGCTCCAGAGTATGCTGGCATGATGCAACTGAAAAACACCGCTAAAAGTTCCACACTCAAGCTAATAAAACTAGGAGTTACTTACTGCAACATACCTTATCAATTTGGAGGGTGTTTTCCACGGCATTCAGATACTCCTGAAAGGATTTAATTTCAAGAGGCTATTTCACCCTTGAAAACTGAAATCAATCATCCTGATAGTTTTTTTTAAAAAAATGCTACCAATGGCTAAAAAAAAAATAGTAGTTTTTCATTGCAGGCATATAAATTCCCTAACCACAGGAACTAGCTAAAATTCTAAATATCTCTTTCTCCTCATATTTATTTTTTATCAAGAGGGACAAATGAGTAATTCTTTTTTGTTACACACTTGTGTATCCGAGCCCTTTAAAGAAGGCATAATGAAAGAACTGATACTCAGAAAGGAAATAAAGAGTTCAAGTTATATTCAAAGTATGCATCATATCACTGTTGAATGAATATTCAGATATTTTTTTCTGAAGCTTTTATTCATTATTTATTTAGGCAAAAGTTCCTTTGAGTTCCCTAGAATAAGGACATCAAGACAGAGTGCTATTTTTCATTAATTAAAAAAAAAAAAAAAAAGTTACTAAAGATTGCTTATTCTAAAAAACAGAATTGCAAGTAAATCATACTGTCATTACAAAACTATTGCAAACTAGACTGCTGCATAGTAGATAGGCACTCAGTCATTGATCAGGAAGTTACAGTGAGAACCACAGTTTGCTGACTTGAAGCATAAAAAGGCTTCCTATTCTGAATAAGTCAATCCACAATCATCATTAGATGCTGGATAGTAGAAAGGCTTTAAAGTAATCATAAAAGTATCAAGATACTTTTATTTGTTCTATTACTGTTTTATAAAAATAAAACACTTCAGGGTTCTGGGGGGGTTTGGTTGTGGTTTTGGTTGGTTGGTTGGTTTAGTTTGGTTTTTTTGTTTTGTGTTTGTGGGGTTTTTTTTGTTTGTTTTGTTTTGTTTTGGGGATTCTTTTGGGGGCTTTTTGTGTTTTTTTTTTGTTTTGTTTTGTTCTTTCATTTGTTTTTTTGTCTGTTTTTGTTTGTTTGTTTTGGTTTTGGTTTTGTTATTTTTGTTTGGGTTTTGTTGTTGTTGTTGTTTTGTTGTTTTTTTTTTGTTTTGTTTTGGGTTTTTTTGTGTGCGTGTGGTGTGTCCCGCCCCCCCGGTAATAGTCTCTTTCATTCTGTGCTTTCTTTAAACGAAAAAAGGTACACAATTTGCCAAGACTATGGTTAAAATGGAGCTTTAATCATGGTTTATCAAAGGGGTGGAAAGATCAGACTGTCTCAGAACAGACAGCTTATTTAATTTAATTAGATTTTCACTTTACCAGAACATTGTGTATGGACAAAATACCTGCTTATTTCATGCTTTAAGGAGTGAAAGACACTCACACTGGTAGGATATTTCCAGCTCCTCACTTAGTCCCTGTATTTTGTCTAGTGTGGGAATGGAATAAGAATATAACTGATAATACCTTGAAATGATTAAGAATATAACTGATAATACCTTGAAATGATGCAGAATGCAACTGATAATGCCTTGAACTGATGCTTTAAAATGTATGTTTACCTTTGCCATGTATGTCCCCCTCAGGAATCCATATCCTTCCCCTTCCCAGAATCCATTTGTACCACTTCCCCAAAACCATGTGCCCTTCCCAAAGAGTCTCTTCGGCTCTCCAAGACCACCCCCCAGGGAAGAGAAGGGCGTGACCCACCTTTCTGCCTGAAACCTTTCCCTGCCTATATGTTAATCCCCTCATCCCTGTTGGCCCAAAGCCACACAACACCTTTTCCCCCATTGGAGAATCTGAACCCCCTCCAAGGGACTATAAAAAGTCCCTGCTTCCTGAATAAACTCGCTCTCTCTGCTCGGACCTTCTCCAAACTGCTGTGGTGTCTTTGTCCTTTGCCCAGGGCTCTGGCACCACGTGGCCGGGGGGGGAACCAGGGGAGAGCACCCCCCGCACCCTCTCCTAGAGGCATGGACTAAAAACCTAGCCTAGGAGCCTAATTCATATCGCTGCGGCCATCCCACCACCCAACACACCAACGAGGCTCAACACACTCATATCCAACTCGGATAGTCTAGGACTAGCAATAGGAGCAGTCTTAACCCCTGGGAAATCAAGGAGACCCTGCTTACTCAAACACAGAGAAGGGAGAGATTGGGAGCCTTAACAGCAAATAGGAATGAATAGGAATGAACAACAAATACTGAATGAATCGGTATAACTGGTGATTACTGTACAAGACAGCCAGTACAGCTTGCACTTATTTGGAATACAATATTTTGATGGAACTGTAAGCCATCTCATCTAGTTTTAATGTCTTCAAAGTGTACAGATGACCTAGTTACTTAGACTCAATCAGCAGTGAGACAAATGGCACTTCTACACTGTAAACCATCTTTGCATGGGATTTCTTCCTTCCATCTTTTGTATGAATTCTTTGTATAAGATACAAGTTTTTCTTTCATATGACTAAAAGGGGACTCAGCTAGGTCAGAAGCAAATATTCAAGTTTCAGATATTGAATTTTAGACAGATAAATACCAATTTCCCTGTATTTGCAGAAGACATCAGAGTTAATTATGTATCTCAAAAGTAAGTAATCTTTGCTAACAAATGAAGCAGCAAAAATCTCCCTTTTTGTACTCCTATATAATTATCTCTAATTCCAAATATCTTCCAGCTTCAAATTAGTATTTTCTTATTAATATTTACAGCTATAAACGGTACTGACCCTACTTTAATTCATAATCCTGAAGAAAAAAACTTTTCCTCATCCCTCTAAATTTTAAGATAATTACAGAATATCCATGTTGAGCACTTCCAGTCTAAAGTAACTGTGGATATAGAAGAATCATGCAAGTGAACTAAATCAGTGTTTCAGGCTCCCTGTATGCAACTCAGTTCATCTACAATATCACTTAAAAAATGTATGTTGCCCTCTGAAAGTTTTACTCTTGCTATCTTGCTTAAAACCTCTGCTCTAGGCCTTCTTTAAAAACAACTTATTCCATTTTCTCTCCTGGTGAGGTTTATAGGTTATATAGCATCTAAGGAATAATATTTTCTGTATCATGTTTAATCACATACTTTATGAGACTTTTTTTCTTTAGAATTTTCTTTAGATATTGTTTCACAATAATACTGAACAGATCATGCAGATATAGGTGATTTTTGGTAGCAAATTTTAAAAGTAATCAGAAAAAAATAATAAAATCATATTTTTGGAAACAATTTGGGTTTTGAAAAATACTTTCTATTTAGACTTAAAAGTGGACACCAAACATCTGAAAAATATCTTCTTCAGCTATGGCCTAAAAAAGAATGATATTAAGCAATAAATTCAAATATTCCAACATGCTGTTTCTAATCTGCTTTTCCCTCAAGAACACATATGTAAATACACTAATCACTAAAATAATTTTGTAGAAACAAACAGGCAAATAACAAGCAATAAATTATTCTTGAGCACAACCCAATAACAAGATCTACTTCATAAAAAAGTTGTTAGACCCACTACCCAGCTGAACAGATTTCCTAACCAAGTTTTTTGCTCTATCCTTCAAGATTTAAAAACCAAGAGGTAACTTTCTTCAGTAATCTATTGAGTATAATGCTTAATAATTATTCTGTAGTTGCTAATTTTAATCTACTCAAAATGAAGTTTCCAGAATTTCAATCACTTTTCAAATTATTGCAATGAAAATGATCATTAAGTAGAATAAAAACATAATTGTTACCTCCAAGTCCACATGGCATTTTGCTTACTGAAAAATAGCATATCAATTTGTAGTAAAACTAAAACTTTCTTCTGAAAAGCAAAATAATTGGACACTAACACTCCTCTGTGCTTTAGATTTAACTCAAGGTTACTGGCATAGGGTTCAGTTGATGAAATGCAACCTACAGAGTATTCCACTGAAAAGGTTTGTTTGTAATGGTATCTTCCATATATGTAAAATGCAAACACATGGCATCTAAGTAGGAGTTATTAAATATATAGCTATAAAACACTGCAGATTAAACATTTCAGTAAATTTCAGTTGGTTAAACCCTAGGATTAAAGCTGCATCATGTTTCACAACCAAATGAAGCAAAAGATTTTCATCTTGACAGCATGCTGAATCTCCTACACATTTTATGTTACTTTTCAAATTTAGAGAGGCAGTTTTCACTATAATGACATTTATATAATACATGGTAGTGCACACAGACACACATATCTCTTCTTCAATTTTTAATCTAGAAGTCATGCTTAGTCCCTGATTGCCAAAATTACAAGGTATAACTTAGAAAGAAATTTTATATTCAAGAAACACTAGATTAATCTACCAAAACATTTAACAGTATAAAATACAAGTAACTGTACAGAAACCTGTAATAATAAATGGTATCACTATTACTGAGAGTGACTTTTCCATCCCTCTTCATAAAACAACTGAAAATTCAGAGGGAAAAGCAAATTTTAACTTTTCACTTCATAAACATTTTAAATAAAGTTAATCTGTACTTCTGGAGGCACTGACAGACATTACTAATTTTTGTACTTGTTATTTCTTTACCAATTCTTAAAAAATTGCCTGAAGTGTTCTAGTAAGGAGACCTCTTTGAACTACTGATGGATCTCATTGCTCCCACCCCTGTTATCACCTGGTTAGTTGAGAGCAGTGACAAAGGAATAAATACTATAAAGTACTGAGGAGCATTTCTAACTTTCCCACAAAACAGACTCTAATCCTACATGATACTGTACACTAAACTATCAGAACTCCAAGCAGTGCCAAAGCACAAGTTTATTTAGGGTGAAAAGAAAGGAAATATTTTAAAGACATAATGCTCCTTGACTATTCAAGTGTTCTTTGATTTGCTTGTGGAAGCTATTGTGATTGTGGAAGTTCTTTCAGAAGATGAATCAGTAGAGAGAATACTGGCAAGTATATTATATGACATATTGTGCTGGGTTTGGCTGGGATAGAGTTAATTTTATTCACAATGGATGGTGTAGGGCTATGTTTTAGATCTGTGCCGAAGACAGGGTTTATGTGGAAACGTTTTTGTTACTGCTGAGAAGGGCTTACACAGAGCCAAGGATTTTTCTGCTTTTTGTAGTGCCATGCTGGCAAGACTGGGGGTACATAGGAAGATGGGAGAAGACACAGCTGAGACAGGTGATTCAAACTGACCAAAGGGATATTCTGTACCATATGACATTATGTTCAGCATATAAAACTAGAGGAAGACAGAAGGGGAGAGGACATTTGTAGTTACGGTTTTTGTCCTCCCAAGTCACCATTACACACAATGGGGCTCTGCTCTCTTGGAGATGGCTGAACACATTCCTGCCCATGGGAAGCAGTGAATTAATTGCCTATTTTGCTCTGCTTGCATGCATGGCTTTTGCTTTTCTTATTCAAAGAATCACAGAATCACACAATATCCTGAGTTCGAAGGGACCCACAAGAATCATCAATCCAACTCTTCTTCAACTTACGGGTTTTCTAGCTTTCACCTTCCTGATTCTCTCCCTGATCCTAGTTTGGGGAGTGAGCAGGTAGCTGAATGGTACTTGATTTATGGCTGAGGTTAAACCATGACAGTCCTATCTGACAAATTATTCATTTGTTTTTTGTTTTGTTTTTCTCTTCCTACTGGAATAGAGAAATGTTCAAAAAATTTACTAAACTCAAGTATTGTACCTCATATACAATAATAGAAGCATATATAATTTTGAGAGACATAGGCAGGTGGGTCCACCAGCTGTCTTTCATATCAATTAACATACATGTATGCTTACATCTACTTATGTAAGAAAGAAAGCAAAATGGCCTTGACTAAAGAATTACGGAGATGTGAAGAAGTTCCTTTCTCTGGAGCTTCTGACTGCTATTTAAGTAAAACACAGTACATCCTAGCATATAAATCAAATGCTATTATTAGCACTTATGACAAAATCACAACTAATCTATTGCATTTTCCTCTTATGGTTGATTCTATCCTACTTAGAGAATGTCATAACTTGTCAGTCATACTCCTCCAATCATGACCAAGTTTCCTCTATTCTTCCTGCTGACTGAGCTCAGGGACAAGTGGGAATTTGAAAGTCTAGAAGAATGGGATGCACACTGTTGATTATACTCAGTATAATCAATACAAAGCCTTTCTCTGGGTTCTAAGCCTTGAAAGAGTGGGGAAAAAAAAATTTCTGTTGGCATATACTAGAGATGTCTGTAATTTATTCACATAAATAATTACCCAGAGATGTCCTAATCTCTGATGAGGTCTCCATTGCTATCTCACAGCAGAGATAGATAATAATAAACAGAAGATAAATATTAATGACGCTAAAATAAAACTGAAAAAAGTCTACTTTCTTCCCTACAGTTCACATCAATCATAGATAAAAGAACTGCACTTTTAATTTAATTGTTTTTGATAAACAGCACTTCAGTATATTTTTAATGCAATTCCATAAAGTTGCCAGTTAGTCTACTGAACTGTTTAGTGCCAATGATTAACATCAAAATGATATTAATTTCTAAATTAAGATGCAGTATTTTCCTTGTAGTAAATAATCCCTTCCCTAGGGACATTACCTGTACAATAACTTGTATCTTACAGAATAATCAATGTATGTGTTCATCCAGTCCTTTATTTGAAGACTTCAGATTCATTAACACTCATTCTCTGACAGCTTTAGAGAGGTACTCTATTCTAGCATTAGCAAGAAATCCTTGATATTTAAAAATAATATCAACAGCAGTCATAACAGTAATATTAATAAAAGGCATTTGCAGAAATTGTGATCATCACAGTGCACATGTGGAAATCTGAATTAATAAAAGTTCCTGCAAAACTAGAGAGTTTTAACACAAAGAATTATGTATAAAGAAGTGAGAATTTACATGAGGAGTCCCTAATTTGTTTCCTTTATTTCCATTCACTGTCAAAATTAACCTTAGTAATTTTTGGTCACAGTTGACTTCATGTTTATAGAGGATTTAAGTGTGTATTGGGAATACTTCAGTTTTAGAGAGTTAAAAAAAAAAAAAAAAAAGAGAAAAAAACAAAAAACGGCAACTATTGGAGTACCAATTTCTGGCAGGTTCTCAGAGGATGATTTAGTAACTTGCTGATTTACAACTGGCGAGTCAGTTCCCAATAAAATAAAAATGTTTCATAGCTCCAGTGAAAAAAACTTACAGCTTTAATACTTGCTTTAATACTTCATTTAAAACTCACACTTGACCTTATACAGTTACTTACTCCGGGCTGTGCACTTCAAACTTCTTTCAACAGCTTTGGAAGTGCAATTCTTTGGGAGGAAAAAAGCATGGAAAAGCACTAAGTAGCACTACAGTAGGACTTTTAAAATATTTGAGTTTCCAGCACCAATTATTGCTTGGAATTATCTCCTGGTCAGAAGGGTCAGTGTTGATTTTCAGGGGGAAAAAAACCCAAACAAACTCCAAAATAAGACCTGCAAAATTAACTTGCATTCTAGATGAATAGAACTTCAAAATCATTTCACACAAATACCATGAGTCCTTCAAGACAGAAGTAATTCTGGACACACTCATTTTTGATCCAAGAAATTTTCTTTATATACCTGCTCCAGTAATATTAGCATTAACACTTCAAGGTGAAGTACAAAAGTCTTTACTTTGGTCTTTTCTTACTGCGCTAGTCTGAAGGACAAGGCAAAATTTAGATATTCAGGATCTGAGATTACAGAAAGGACTATAAAATTTAAACAAAAAAAAAAAACAGATTAATAGAGGAAATATTAAAAACCTATTTTATTTTCTTTGTTGATTGGCAGTCTACTGAACAATCTAACCATCAAAATTCATGCAAGAAAACCAAACTTCACCTGTTTTTATAAATATGTTTAAATATCTTAATGCCAATAGTAAAAGCACCTACCAAATAGGATTTCAATTCCTGTTTAACATCTCGGGAAGAAAGGAGTAAAGTAAGCTCAGTGGGTAGATAATGGCTCCCGCATGGATCTACTGTCATCTGAGATAATGAAAAACCTTTTCTCCTGAGGTGATTTTATGAAACCTTACAGATTAACAAAATCTGTACTGTGGTATTTGAGATGGAAACTGTCCATTCTGAAACAAACTAACCTTCCTACAGAAATTTTCACTTAAAGAATAATATACAAAGGGCTGTTTATTTTTTTCCAGATTAGATACTGAAAATTAATAATATGTGTTAGACGGGCCAAGTTCTCCTCACATGTTAGTACTCATTCCTTAATTTAAATAATTTAATTTAGTCTTCCCACAATAAATTTCCTTGCCTGTAGCATGGGAGGAGTTCTTACATTTTCAGTTCAGATGAGTGTTTTGTTGTAGCAGTTAGGGCTTATTCCTAAATAAAAATGCTATACATTTATGAATACTAGCATATATGTGGGGAAAAAAATACAGTTCAACTATTTTACACTGTAATTGATTTTGGGTTGGTTTTGATATGCATTTGAGAAAGCCGGTAGCAAATGTATTTAATATTTGATTTGTTTTATCCTTCAGAATTCTTTATTGAGAAGCTTGAGTCTCTTCCTCAAGCCTTGCTTCCTAAACTGTAAGAGTGACCTCTAGTGCTTTACTGTTTTGCTGTGTGATGCAAGTCTTTTTTGCAATAGTTTAATATGCCTCCCTGCAAGCAACGGATTCAGTTTTGTGCCTAGTGCCAAATGCTATTAATGTGCAATTCAATTACCATGGTCTTGTGAAAATGGATGTATTCATAAACTGTACAATGCAGAATGATGAAGAGAATTAAAGCTGTGACTGGATTGCAGCAGGTGTTTAACAAGAGGAACTTAGTATTCATGTTTAGGGCTACACTATGCACTTGAGTATCAAATGAGATATCATTACTGAATGACAGCACAAGATCATTTTGGTACTGCAGTGTGAATGTCTGGCTCATGGGAGCATGTTTAGTTTACAAACCATCCATATGCAAAACCCTAGGCTACAGACCCATTAAGCACTTCAAACTTCTCTGCCATTGCTCAAGTGTTTCCAGGGAGCTGTCCCCTGCCACTGGGCTATAAGGTTATTCCTAAACATTCCTCCTCACTTTGGCATGCACTTTCTTCCCACAGAAGCAATCCTCCTGCCTTCCTCATTCCTGTGATGCACAATCAGTGCCTTAACGGGAAGAGGAGAAAATATGTTCAGTTCAGTTTAGGAGCACCTGGCTTTTAGGCTGCTGTACTACCACAGAACACCAAATGAAATCCTTCAGCTTTTTGAAGCTCAACCAAGTGAAACAAGAATAACTCAGACCTATTACCGAATTATAAAAGCCCTGATAATTAGTTGTCTGATAAGTTTTTAATTTTCTCTTTTATTTTCAAGATAATTAATCTACTTCAGCACTGAAATCAGTCATTTTGTTACATATATGATTTGCCTTCTAGAGAGCCGACTGTCTTTAAAACTGTCATCACTATCTTTATTTTGTGATACCACCCTACTGGCTACCTCATTTGCAAAAAAACCAAAACTTTCTGCTAGAACTGTTAGCATTCTTTTCTTTAGTCATGCATGAACAATCCTCCCTAAACAAACAATGCAGAGATCTAAAAGTCTTGCTATCCACATTCTTCCTTGTATTTCTACTGCTCTTTAACTGCACTGTGATTGCTATTGAAGTTGAGTGCCAGCTGAATTCAGAAGATGCAGATACCACCTTTCAAAATTTCATATTGCTAAAAACCAAGCTGAAACACTACGCAATAGAAGTCTGCCAGTCATTTCCATATAAGACACAATTCCTTGGAAACTGCAGCACTTATGAAGAGGAAATAAAAATGTGGCTGAACATGCATCTCTTAGTAAAATGCTTTCAGTTACTCTTAGACTGTTAGCCTCATAAGCAATATTCTTACATAGATTCATGACAAAAATCTACAGAAGGATTTTTGAACACTTTCAGGCTGCCAGCTTGCTGTCATGATTTCAAAGCATAAATATTTATCTAAAAAAATATTTATTATAAATGCAAATAAAATATCCCAGAAGTTTTCAAAACACTATGGATTTAGTTTTAAATCATATACAATACTTACATTTATTCCCTGCCACTGCAATGTGCCGGTTATGAACAGACAGGAGAAACACCAGCTTCAAGAAGATATCAGTGGCAGAATCCATGTTCACATTCACTGATGTACCCAAAAGAACCAGAGTATTCGGAAACAGCTGCTCTGCACTTCAGTTCTGCTCCTGCCTTTTCCCACTGCCTCTCTCTGCCTCTTCTCGCAGCGCTTCCCAGGGGCCAGCACAGCTCAGCTAAATGCGCTCCGCATCTCTTCACACACGCACGCAACACCTTCGGGTCTGCTTCCCCCTCTCACAGCAGCAATCCCTGAAGAGCAGGGGCGAGGACCTCGCCTCCGATATCACAGAAGCACTCGGGGCTGAACCATCAGACGCCCCGCACACCGTTCCTGACGGAAGCGCGTCCCGGACACCCCTGGCGGTGACAGGTGGGAATCGTGTGACTCTGCCGGAGCCAGACAAGGAGGCAGCGGAGCCGCCGCGGGAGCGGAGCCGCCTCCAGCGCCGCGGCATGGGCAGCGCTCGGCCCTGCGCCGGCCCTCCCCTCCGCCTGCGGGGCGCCAGGGCATCCGCGCTGCCTCCTCCCCTTACTCCTGCCTTACCCCCGCCGTTTCATACATGTAAGATACATACATATATACATATATATATACACACGCATACATACACACACACACACACACGTGTATATATATATATACACATACAAACATATATGTATTTTTCTATATACTTTCAGCTCCAAAACCTCTACCAGTTCGGCTGTCTAGAAGTAAAGAGTTTTTCCTGTAGTAGTGAACCTAACCTGCGAGTAAAATGATCAGCCTGCCTTTACTTGTGAGGTGAGCATAGGACTGAATAATCAGCCGGCCCTCTGGAGAAGGCACTATCATGGTGGGATTTATTACCATTAACACCATCATTAATGAATTGCACTCTCAACTCCTAAGAGCTGAGAATGAACCAATAATATAAACATATGATCACACCTAGTTTTCCCAAAATACTTTTGCCCCCCAGATATCCACACGGAGCATTTTGCTTTCCATACTTTCACAAAAAGGAAGCTGTCTTTAAACTGTGCTAAAGTTTCTATTTGGATTACATTGTGAAACAACTTTGTTTGGCAAAGAGCTTCAGAGGAAATGGAAATCATTGTATTTGAACTGTTTCCTAAAAGCGTGTGAGTTTGTTTGGAGGGTTTAGGTTTGTTTGTTTTTTGGGGGTTTTCTGGTTGTCGGTAGGTTTTTTCAGAACAAGCTAAATTAGTGTGTATGTTAAACATAGAAAAGTTACTTCACTAGTATGAGAAATTAATTGCCTATTAGCAAACTCAAGACATTAATGAAGGCAAAGACTCTATTAAAGAACCACATCAGTGGCTCCGTCACTGCTGCTTCTGCAGTGCCTCTACTCTATGGACTTTATATTTTTGTCTATTAGAAATTAGTCTTAGAAATTCTATATAAAGTCTATAGAAATTACTATGACAAGATGCAACAAAAGGACATGCCTAGTTACTATGAAGTACATAAACAGCAGACTTAGGAATTACAGATTCAGCCCAGTGATCCAAACTTTGTCTTCCTGTCTAGCATCTCCAATGTACAAACAGGATTTTCCATCCAAAAGGATACCGATGTCTGTGGGTCAGACATTAGACAGCATGTTTCTAAGTGTCTCTCTTGCATTTTGCACAGACCATAGAATTTTTTGCAAGCTGCCATGTAAAACTGTTTGGTGTCATGAACAATTGTGGGGTATAAGTGTGAATTAAGCTCCAGAAGCTTCTGAACTTTAGTTGTTTATTTAAATCAATTTTCTCAGTCCTCTCAAGATGCTCTTATTGAACTGCAGAAGGATGAGTAAGATATGTTTTGGTTTCATACTATCTTAGCAGACTAAGTTAGGTGTTACAAAAATATATTCAAGGCTCGGTTGAAACAACAAAAATAATACTAAAAAATATTTTGAACAGTGATTCATGCAAGTTTTTGTTATGTTCTTTAAAAAAACAAAACAGCGTAAAATAAAAAAGGCTTATTTCTAAATTGCTATGTTGAGCAGAAAGTTTCAGGAGAAGTTAATTATCTGTTATGCAGCCAGTCTTCCACTTCTCTATGTCAACTTTTATTTGAGTGAAAATTCATGGAGAAACAATTAAAAAATATATGAGTTATAACCTACCTTCTAGCTCTTCTAAATCATCCTTTAAATTCCAAATACTGTTTCCAGACTTCAGAATAACTATAGAGTGACTTGTCCATAAGTAGAATTTCTTTGTTATACAGTTCCTTGAGTTAATATTGACCTTCTAACTAAATTAATATGAGTATAAAAATGTTCCTTGTGTTGCATCTCATCTCTAAAGAATATCCCATGAGATGGTACTTGACTCTGCAGCTAGACAAAATTTCATGCTTAAAAATAGGACAAATATCACATAAAATCTTGGCAAGGACTTTCAATGTAATGATGTTCTTTAGGATTAGCTCTAAGATCCCCAGGGCTCTGAATTAGGAAGAATTATTATTCTGGTAATGCAATGCAAATTCAGTAAAAAGGCCAGTGCCCTTGTGGGTAAATATTTGTCTTATAAAATAGCTTTCGATCACCAAAAAGGAACATCCAACAGAGAAAGGTCATAGGATTTTTTTTTCCTGTCTGAATTGCATGCAAATATACACATGGATATAATGTAATTTTATAATTATGAAAAAGCCAGTCTTAGAAACAAATAGTATGCTGAAATGTGTATATATGTTCTTTTTTTGAACAAACAGAATTACAGAAGTGGATACAGAATATCAAGATAATCATCTAATTTATCCAGGGAGGAATCTGTGGTGTCTAGAAAGTGCATAAAATAGCATAGCTTGACTCACCCAGAATATTGCAACCTCATCTCTGTTTTTGCATCTTATCTCCCTCCTGCATCCATGAAATGTTTTTGCTCACGTAATCTTATCTCTCATATCCAGCCTCTCATTTTCCATTTCTCTTTCATATAGTGTCCAGGTTTGTCACTAACTGCTGAGCTCCACTTTGTGGAACATGGACAAGTCTTCCTCATTTTTACAAGCCTCTGTCTATTTTTATTTTTTTTATATCTCTCACTCTTCCAGTGTTTTGTTTTCCTTTTCATATCTTACTTTTGAAAATTCCCCTGCATGCCAAAAAACTTAGTAATTTTATTTGTATTTGAACTGTAACATTTTGTTGATTTGATAGAGGATTTTTCCCAGTAGATCTTCATATATATATATTATTTTAAAAGGCTGCAAGTTCCCCAGAACAACTATGTCTTGTTATAAATTAATCCTTACAGCTGAAACATCTGCAAAATTTAGGTGTGCACAACTTTAAGTATTTGCTTCGGCTATTGCCAGCCTTCATTTGCAAATGAAGGACTTTTTAATGAAGTCCTTTTTCTTAACACACTAAAACTAATAGAAATTATTCCTCCTTAAAATTATTTTCACTGTGACTTTTTGTCTATAAAGAAGAAGCACTTTTAAATTCATGTTAACCGTACTCCTGGTACCACTGTGATCTGCTTGTTAGTTGCAAACCAATTTAAAAAGAAGATAAAGACAAAAGACAGTCATAAGCTATGAGCCAGGGAATGCACCTTCTTTTGTCTCTGGTAGAAAGCCATCTTTACAACAGAACACTTGATTTCAGTGTAACATAGTTATTCACTATATGTGACAAAAAAAAATAACAAAACTAATAATTGATTATTTGCTTACAAAGCACAAAAACAGAAGTATGCAAAGTCAACAGCATGCATACTGGCTGACTGAAAATAATTGCTTTATTCCTTCCCAGTAAATTCCTCATTCCCATGAAGTCCTCAGAAACCGGCTATCAAACAGGAAATTAGCTATTCACTTACTATATTCTGCACCTAACCTCTGAGTAATTCAACTCCATAAAGCCAACATTTCCTATCCAACTGGCAGTGACACTGTATCGTTATTTCAGGAGAGTAGAAAGAAAGAAAGAAAAATTTTAAACCTTTCTTTTTTCCTAGTTCGTTTTTTTGGTCCCCTCGTGGGCCTCATCGCTCTAGTTAACCCTCCTTCTACTGCCACCTGCTGCAGTTTTATTGGTATTACAGGTTTCTCTTTGCAGCATCTAGTCATAAAATGCAGCTGGAGAATGTACCTTTTAATGCAAAATAACTCTCTCAGGATCATGTAAAATATGCTTCCCAATACTATTTGAAACCCTGCAGAAAAACACTGCTGTAATTGTATGCTAAGACTGCAGGGAGCAGAAATGAATAAATATAAATAAAAAATAAATGTACAGAGCCTACATAGTGCCAGTTACACTAATAACAATATTTATAATGTTTTCTTTTATCCATTTTTAAGACAAAATGAAATTCATATCCACCTATGACTGCTACATGTATCTGTGTCCTGGTTATAGTAGCCAGGATCAGTTTGTCACTGGGTGGGTGTGTATTCTAAACCCCCTACATCATTTTTCTTATGAACTGCTCACAATGGACCATTTGCAGCAGCTGCATAAGGCACACCCAAGCCTTCAGGCTACAAGATGGGTGTTTAGGAACTTCTGTGGGATAAGGAAGTTCTCCTCCCTCCACACCCACCTGAGGGGTCATGTCTGCTAATGGGCCATCAGGGATGCTAAAAATATGCCATTGTTATATGCCTCCCAGAGTAAATCACCCATTGTGAAACTCTCCATCCTGGGGGAGGGACTGGGCGTTCCCATGTGCACCCAAGCAGATATAAGCTTGGGGTTTTGGGACTGGAGTCTCTCTTCAGATCCAGAGGAGGACCAGAGCCACGACTGGACTGAGACTGCCACCGGACTGCAATCATCATTTTCACCAGCAGGTTTCTTCCTTTCTTCTTGCTTTGAACTCAGGAGGGCCACATGTTGTTCAGCACTGGGGTTGATGAGTTCCGTTCTGCTTGTGCCCTGCTGTGCTGGACTGTACATGTTTTTGTGGGTCAAACAGATTTCCCTTCTGTATCAGTGTATTTTGTGATCTTTCATTAAATTGTTATTCTGACTTGCAATCCAGTTCTGAGTTGGATTGATTTCTCCTGCTCTAAACCAGCACAATCTGTTTAATCACAGTTCTCTATAAATGGAAAAATAAAGGTAGCATAAGTACTAGTCTTTACTAGTTTGGTTTAACTAATTAACTAGCTAACTAGTTGGGTTTAGGTTTGGGTTTGTTTGGTTGGTTGGTTTTGTGATTTGGGGGGAGTATTTGCTTTGTTTTATGTATTTTTCCAATAGGGTCAAGACAGCACATTTTGCCTTCTTATTGCAAAGCTGCAATTTTCCATTCAAGCTGTATTTGTTATAAAGGGGTGGGATCGAAGCCATCTGTATACAGCTCATTTTACCATTTCTTGCAGCTGCATTGACTTTGCCAGGGATTTTAAATCTCTTTTTTTCTCAGGTGAAACACAAGACACAGAACACAAACCAGAATAGACATGGCTCCATGCACCTACAGAAGAATTCATGCCTTTAATGCTGTTGTAAATCTGGCTTTGAATGTTGGAACAGCATGTGTAGTTGCACGATTTCTCTGCTCCTGCTGCCTGACCATTCAGATTTTTCAGCTGAAAGGATGCCAGGAAAATCTTGGAGGCAACTTTTTTTGAGCTTTTGTGAAGAAATTTTCTCTTAGCCCTTATGATTCCTTCTCATTTCACTGTCAAGAGTTTTATTCTTTCCATAGTAAAAACTGTGTGTGTTGTGGCTCCCAACGCAGGAAGTCACTGTTTCAATACAGGTCACTGGAAAATTAATTTATGCATAGAATCATAGAATTGATAAGGTTGGAAAAGACCACTAAGACCATTAAGTTCAACCATTAACTGAGCACTGATATCTTTACCATTAAATCATTTCCACAAGTGCCACAACCACATGCCCCTGAACACTTACAGGTTTGTTCATTTGATCATTGCTCCTCAGAAGACAGTTTCAATGCCTGACCACCCTTTCAGTGTAGAAATTTTCTCTAATATCCAATCCAAACCTCCTTTAGCACAGTTTTTGGGTATTTCCTCTCAAATATCTGGGAGAAGAGCCTGACCCTCCCCTTGCTGCAGTCTGCTTTCAAGCAGTGGTAGAAAGTGATAAGCTCTTTCCTGAGCATCATTTTCTCCAGGCTAAACAACCCTCGGTTGCCTCTTATATGGAGTCATATAAGGAGCCTTCACCAGCTCCATTGCCCTTCTCTGGACATGATCCAGCACCTCAATGTCTTTCTTATAATGAAGGAACCAGAACTGACTACAGAATTCAAGGAGTGGTCTCACCAGTGCCAAGTACAGGGTAATAATCACTTCCCTAGTGCTGTTGGCCTCACTGTATCTGATACAAGGCAGGATTCCATTTGCCTTCTTGGCCACCTGGGCACTCTGTTGGCTCATGTCCAGCCACTGTCAGCCAACACCCCCCAGGTCCTTTCTGCTGGGCAGCTTTTCCAGCCTGTCTGTCCCAAGCCTGTAGTACTACGTGGGGTTGTTGTGATCCATCTCTTCACCTTGTGAAAGCTCATCGATTTAGCCTATGCAGGTTCCTCTGCAGAGCCTTCTCACACTCCAGCATATCAACATTCCTGCCCAACTTGGAGTCATCTCTGAACTTACTGAAGGTGCATTTGTTTCCTCTGCTCAGACTATTGATAAAGATATTAAACAGAATTGGCCTCAAATATTTTTATAAACATTAAATATTTAATAATAATAATAATAGCAATTGTACTAATAACAGCAACATCAACATTTTTCATGTCTCACATGTGACATGGGTAATTTGTAAAAGAATGACATACAAAGTAATTTGTAGAAATAAATGGCTGAATAATGAAGCAAGAAAACAATATTGAAGGACTTTGATATATTGAGGTGCTTTGTTGGTTATGCTCTGTGGTGGTTTTGCTTGGAGGACAAAATATTTAAAGACATGGAAATTGAAAGGAGATAGTGGAGTGATAAAATATAACATGGATTTACCAAAGACAGATCATAGTACCCTAAGCTGGTAGTTCTTTTCCTAAAGGAAAGAAATATAGATTCTTGACATGAGATGCATACGACTATGATATAGTTATGATGCTTCTTTGATAATGTAAAAAGATGGAGTATAGCCAAATATGTTTTCAATGAATAAGAGGGAGACAGTAATGGAAGGGAGGAAAGTGTATAATTTAAGCATAAGGCTTTCTTAATCTGTTCATTTACGACTGCAAATAGAAGGAACAGGCTTGTACTGCTTATGATTTGGGAGATGTTTAGGAAAATATAGTCATTGCAGGAAAGGTCTACAATATCACACAGAAGACTTTCCTGACGAAAAGTTAAAAAATATGCAATACTAAGATATGAAAGGCTATGCATTATCTAAGGTTGATATTGGTGACATCAGCTGTAGGTTAGTTCTTTGGCTGGAAGTACATGATCCTAGGTGAATAAAACAACTGTGAGCTGAACATAAACTTCCAGTGTGCTTGAGCCACAAAGAGGAGGAAAAAAAAAAAAAATCAGTTGTAACATGCACCAGGAAGAAAGGTATCTGAGATGGGAACAGAGTGAGAGCCAAAGGGGCTGAGAAGAAATGAATGAAGGATCCAGAGAATCCCAATTCCTGTTTGGTACTGTTGTGCTAGTGTTTAGAAACATGAACTTGAAAAATCTTCAAGGGTTGTAAAGAACCAAGAACTTGGGATTCGTGCCCTGGATTGTGACTCAAAACATCAGATGTTCTGCAGATGTTTTTATATAATGAAATAACTCTTGCTTCCTTTGCCAAATGGGACAATTAATTCTTGGAAATACTCTGGATTGTGACTTCTATTTGATATAGGGCTCCTTCATTAGGAACAGAGTATTTAGTTTATTTCCTTATTTTAGTGTTTCACAAAGACTAATTTAGATCATTGCTCACTGAGTGTTTGGGTTAGTGCAATTCTCTTTCACAACTAGCATTCTCTGCACATCATATAGGAAATTTAGTTTCCTGGCTGAAACCTGGAAATTTCAGGCACCTGAAAATCAATGTGAAGCTGCTGGCTATCATCATGCCCAAGGATGTAGCTACAAAGACAGATGCAAATAAGACTACAAAGCATCCAACCTGGATCTATCTTGTGTTTGTCTATTCAATGAAATGTATGAAAAATGTAGCTCAGGTCTGTATTTACTTGTTTATGAAGATATTGTCAGGTTTTCTTTGTATATCAAGCCTAGATTTCATTGCTGAGAAAGTAAGAGTCAGAAAACTATGATTCCATAATTAGCCTGGGTTTACTTCTCTATGCAAATGACAGCTCTCCTTGAAGTAGGAATATACTCTCCTTGAAACAGGAATATTAGGAAGGCTAACATGAATAAGTTGTTTATATAAAAATTTTTAGATTATATGAAAAAAATTCAGCACTGTGAGACTTTAATTCTCTGCAATTATTTAATGCTCAAAATCGGACAATTCAGTGGAAAGCAGACAAGTGTTCAGTTGTTATATGACACACACAAGCCTGATTTCCACAATGTTAGGAGAAAAAACATGTAGTATATCTTCTCTGTCTTAATTTGTGTGAAATTGTTCATTTGATGACAGAGTTAGGATACTAATCCGGTGTTTTGTTGAAGCATTGTGTAACAGAGAGATAATATGAAAGAAGAAAGGCAGGAAACAGATTTCTGCAAGTTGAACTAGATAAAAAATATGGGATTCAGGTTTTTCAAAAATGTGACTGTATCTAAACAGAATGGAAAGGTCTCACTTGCATTGTCAGCACTAAGAGTAAGCTGAAAATAGCCAATGTTTCATTGATCCAGACTGCATTTTACAAACCAGGGTCAGACTCTACATACTGTAGGCTAACTGTTGTTGACATTGTTCAATGCATTGAAACATACTTACAATTCTCTGAAGGGAAATTACTTAATTTTTTTTTTTTTCCCTTTAGATATTATTTTGCAGGTATCAGAAAAGAGAAAATTACTTTAATCTATTTGTTCTTAGTTTCTTTGTTAAATGTCTGTGGGGATATATACAAACTTTATATGTAGATTTGCTTATAAATAGTAATATAAACATCACATGATACTGTGAGCAATTCTTAATATACCAGTGCCTCGCTGGTATATATGATCATGTTCTCTTCAAAGAGTAGGATTGCTTTGGAGGTGTGTTTCAGGTAGGTAGTCTTCCTTTTTTTTTCATTGTGAAATAAACACTGAGAGAAAGAGACATTTGGGATATGAGCAGTGACAGAAAGATTAGTAACCACATGAGGAGTTCTCCCCATCCAAATCAAGGAACAATCAGCTTTTGCAAAGGCTGTTTTGTTCTGAATGTAAAATGAACAAATGTCTTGTGTGATTCTCTTTTATATAAAACCAAAAAGAAAAAAAAAAATCTTGTGTTTTTTAATTATTACAGACATGACTGGACAAATTCACTCACTCATTTAGACTTCCATTTTTGCTGGATATTGCATTAAGAACCCAGACCTGCTTTGTTTGAGAATGGTAAGTCCTTAGGAATTATATTTTTCTGTGTTTGATCTCTAGGGAAGTCTCATGAGATACACTATCTCAGAGTCCTGGGATGACAAACAAGGTGCTAATGAATCAAAGTTGCCTAGAAGCTTTTCCCAGCTATTATTCCATCCTTTTTCTACTTACTGTTAGCAGGACTTTCCACACAAGATTAGCAAAACAAACAAAAAGGTAGTAACCAGTTGTTTCAACACACAGTGTCATGCACTATTGCCGTGTTTCACCTTGTGCTCAAAACTTAGCGTCTGCACACTCATCTTTCTCCACATTCTGAAGAAAGTACTTTCTCTATATCCAAATTGGTCATGCTACACTGCCACTTCAGTTTGATTAAAGCAGCCCTAACTTCTGAGTCCAAACATTGGTGTGTTTTGCAGCACAAGCTAATACTCAACCAGGATGAGAGCAGCAGAACATCCACTAAACCCTACACATTGCAAAGGGGAGTGATGTCTTGAAAGGAGTACTGTGCAGGTTAGACATATGTATCTTTGCATTAGGAATCAAGATTCCCTGCAGATGCTCACACTTGATGCAATTACAGAGAAGCTTATATTCTTTAGGCCTTCCATTTTGCCATTTATCCCTCCTGAAACAGTAGATAATGCTTTGGGTTTTCCACAAATCAAGGTTTAATATTGATCTTTCTCTGCTTTTCCCATAGAAGAGAATGATTTGTCTCTAATATAACCTTGATTGAGCTGTGTGTGTCCTTGCTAATATCAGCAGTACTGCAGGTGCTGTTAAAAACTAAACAGTTAGGAAATAAGTAGATTTCATGGAGATACAGAAGAACATAAGCAAATAATGAACAGACTGATAAGTGTAAACGTTAATTTTGTGATGCTGGAAAGAAATTTAAGGGAATCCTACAATCAGCCAAAATATATCAGGTAAAATTTTGTTCCTACTTACCATAATTTCAGGAGGACACATTGCAGAATACCAGACATAAATTCTTGAGATTAAAAAACAAAACAAAACAGATAAAGAAGTGAGCAATTTTAGGTTTACTCTATTTACTCCTAACTTTACATCACTAGGGAGTCCCTCTAGAGTATGTCTGTTGCTGCCTTCTGCAAGAACTTTGCAATTTCAATTAGAGTGAATGGGAAAAACTCCTATGCTCCCTTTAGTCCTCAATCCTGTTTTTATCATATAAAGGATTTGCAACAAAGTGAAAGTCATCTATCCTGCTAACATGAACTTTCTTCAACTGGAAATTTCTTTCCTTTCTTCTGGAACCTCTTTTAAAACTTTAAATATATAGGAAGGGTAATATAAATCACTATATGTTCAGTATCTTATAAAAAGAATAGCACCCTTTACTTTTATAAAATCTTAGGAAAAATATTGCTTACAAAAGACTGAATAAAATTATAGCCAATGTTGTATACTGACAGATCTGCTTATTCATTTGTAGGTTGTACATGATCAGATATTAATCTCATATATGTCATGTTCAGTATGTTTTATAGTTATTCTCTTCTTTTGCTTTTCGATGATGTAATAATAGGGAAGAAACAAACTAAGTATTCAGCTGGCTTTGCTGCATTTTAGAATGCAACTTCATCACACACTTTCTGAATGCAAATTATTTCTTATATAAACTCTATGGGAAGCAGGGATAATTAAAACCTGGGACTCTATATTGAGACAGAATAATGATCTTTCACTGATTTATAACTCCATATGAGTAACACTTACTCTTTGCATTTAACATGTAGATAGAAAAGAGCTAGCTGATAATTAATGCCAACTTTGTATGGATCTGGTTTTAAAATTCCCCATTAAGTGATATTTCAAGAATGTATTAATTTTTACCTCACATGATTTAAATACTTGAACTTCAGAATATTTGCAAACAACAAAACTAATACAAAATAATCTCCTTTATGTCTGTGCCCAGGACTATACTTCCAGTGTTTCAGTCTCAGTCAGAAAGCTATCAATAGAAGTTTTATTAAACAAAAAAACTGAGACTTTTCTGAAAGCAGAGTAATAATAGAAAGCAAAATCTTTTAAATCTAGATTAACATCTTCAGAACAGGTGTATATGATTTTATTTCTGTTTCCACATTACATTTAATTATTATTAGTCTTGGATGTCAAGGAATTGGTAGATTCTTGGTATTTTGACTAACTGAAAACAACTACATCTTGATACTGGCTTCAAACATAATTTCTCAGCTTTTGGAAACTTACTAACTTGAAAAAATCAGTCATCTTTAATAAGTGAGGAAGTAAAAGACCAGTAATTTTGGCACTAGTCTAATACAGGCTATTGAGTATTCTTTGTTGGTAGAGCTTTCCTGAGTAAGTCTGAACCTTTTAGGGCAAGATCAAAAGGAAAGTATCAAAGACTTATGACAGTGTTGCACCCCAAATTTCAGTGCCACCCACTAGTCTTGAAATCACCTTTAATCTCCAAACTGTATTTGTCCTCCTATGTTGAACAACAGAGTGTCTTTCTCAAACCTGGCTGAGCTCCAGAATCACAGCGTTCACTCTGCTGGAACTTTCAGAAGGCAGTCGTAGACACTGTCTAATGTACATGTAAGGAATTTAATGACTGAATATATTAGCGACAAAAATACCCAGCTGTTGTGTCATTCTGTCTTTCCTGGTTTACAATAGCCTAAATATTCCCCCATGAGTGACAAACACCAAGCAGCCTCACCAGAAATTGAAGCCATGTTTCTCAGCTTGTTAAAGGGTCAATTTTTAATGGTACAAGGTAGTTATTCTCATTTTCTGAAGCTATTCTATTGTCAAAAAAGTAGTCTTAGATTCTCTGGCCAGAAAAATTTATATAAAAAGTGAACAAGCAAACATGATGCCTAGGAGTCAGAGGAACACATGTGAACTCCCCACAGCTTCCTGGACCAGGTCTGTCTTCTGGGAAGTGCCCGCTCTATGCAGAGTGCAGAAGAAAATTCCCAGGGTAAGCCTCCAAGTTTATTACTTAGCTTTTATGTAAGCTGTGGAGTTGGACCTTATGCTTGTTCTAGTTCCCTCCCCTTTTAAAATTTATTGATAATTGGTATCTTCTCATTCTGAAATGTGTATATAAAGAAAATATTGTTAATTATGAACAATGCAATAGAAAAATCATTAAATGTCAGCTATAAATAAACTTAATAATGCACTTTTCAGACAGAATATTATATTTTTGTGATAAAATAGATTCACTTCGTTTATACATTTAAAGCACAGTTATATTATAAAAACTTAGAGAAGCTGATAAGATTAACCAGTCAGAAATAATGTATGGATAAGAAGTTGCCTCATAGTTATAGGACACAGTATTTGTGATAAAAATTCATGTCTCCTGAAGCAATTTCTTTGAAAGTTACACTTTAGGAGGCTCCAAGCTATATTTTGTATCGTGTTTGTAAGCTGTACACTTTTCTCTCCCCTCATTTACAAGTTATTTATATTTGTTGGTCACAATAAACAGTAAGAGAGGTGCTAATTTTTCTTTATGTATTCTATAATTTTCTCCTGAATGTCAGAATTATCTTCAAGGGAATTAAGCTTAGTAAATATTTTAGTAATACATATAATAGGAGCATGACGGGGAAATGCAAAATGTGAACCAGGAAAAAAACAAAACAAAAGGAAAAAAGGCCCATCAGAGAGCAAAACACAGCAAGGGAAGCTGTGTAAGTCTGCAGAATCTGTTATCTAATTTTTCTCATTTATTTAAAAAGAAAAAATTACTGTATATATGATCTAATTCTGCTCTTCCAATGCAGCTTTTAGGCTAGGATATTTGTAAAAGCACAAGTTTTGAGAACACCATAGAAAACCCTCCTTGGTTTTATGTGTGAAAATACACACAATTAGTCCACTTCCAGAAGTAGACTTGATTCATACTTAGATGACATCACTGAACCTTATATCAATTTCAAGGCAGCTTTTGCCTTAACCTCAACTGGATTATTAATATTACAAGTATGCAGTTAGAGCCAACAAATTATGTTCCTCTTTTAAGTATCAAACAATTTAATCTGTTCAAGCACTGTTAAATCAAAATCTAAATATAGAAAGGTTTATGTAGGACTTTATGTCAAATAATTGGAGTAAATGAAATAAGGTAATCAAAACGTGATTTTTTTTTTCAGCAAATAGTAACTTGGCCTCATTCTAATTTAAGTCCCATCCTAAAACATTTTCAAGTAATTTAAACACAATGGTTTTGAATCTTCTAGTATTGGTGAACTTTGAGGGCTGATAGTTCAGATTCACTGGTGCCTCCAATTCTTTAAATAAAAGTCTGGCGGACAACATAGAAAAAAACATATGATTGCAAAATGTCACCTTTATGTCCTACTGCAGAAGCAGAGTATGGCATTCTGGGGGAAGGAAGACTGATAAGTGAGATTGAAAAGCAGTCTGAATAGAATACATTTGAATTTCAGCCAGGTTAAAATGGGACTTCAAGGATCATGTAGTCCAGCCATTTTTGGCAAATGGATGGTCTAGATAACACAGTGAAACACCCTTTCCAACAGAATAGTAAGTGTCCAACACTGGAAGTGGTTCTCTGTTCTCATTGAGAAAATTTTCCCTGTAGTTTCCGGTCAGAATCTACCCCAGAATAACTTTTCCATGTCATTTGTTGTAAAAAAGGATTCTGTTTTCTTCATAACCAACCTTTAAATAATGGGACATGGTAATAAGGTTTGCCCTAAACCCTTTTTTCTCAAGGTTGAGCAAACCCACTACTCTCAGCCTTTCCTCACGTAACAGGTTTCCCAGTCCTTTAATAATTTTTGTGGCCCTTGTTTGATACCTCTCAAGCTTGTCCACATCTCTTTTGTATAGCAAGGTATGCTGGTTTAGAGTTAACCCAGTAGGAGAAATGAATCCAACTCAGAATGGGATTGCAAGTCAGAATAACAATTTATTAAAAGATCACAAAAATACACTGAAACAGAAAAGGAAATTTGTTTGTGCCACGAAAAACATCAGATGTACAGCCCAACACAGTGGGGCACAAGCAGAATGGAGCTCACCAACTCTGTGCTGAGCACCATGTGGCCCCCCCCGAGTTCAAAGTAAAAAAAAAGAAAACAAGGTACCTGCTGGTGGAAGTGATGGTTGCAATCTGGTGACAGTCTCAGTCTGATTGAGGCTCTGGTCCTCCTCTGGATCTGAAGAGAGCTCCCAGTCGCAAACCCCAAGTTTATATCCACTTAGGCTCCACCTAGTCCCTCCCCCAGGGCAGAGACTTAAACAATGGGTGATTTACTCTGTGAGATAAACAATGGCCTGTTTTTGGCATCCCTGATGGTCCATTAGCAGACATGACCCCTCAGGTGGGTGTGGAGGCAGGAAAACTTCCTTATCTCACAGAAGTTCTTAAACACCCAGCTTGTAGCCTGAGAGGTGGGGTGTGCCTTTGGCAACAGCTGTAAATGGGCCACTGTGAGCAGTCCGTGGGACAAAATGGCATAGAGGGTTTAGAATACACACCCACACAGTGACAAACTGATCCTGGCTACTAAAACCAGGACACAAGGATAAAAACTGAACTCAGCATTCTGGGTATGGCCTGACAAGCACTGAGTAGAGTGCTGGACTCCTACATTATGTTTATGCAGGTGCAAGACCCTACACTTGTCATTGTTCAACTTCATAAGATTCTTGTTAGCCCCCTCTTCCAGTCTATCCAAGTCTCACTGCAGGGACAAATTCTCTACTTCCCCACTCAGTTTGGTATCATCAGCAAAATTCATCAGGGTGCACTTGATCCCATGATCCAGATCTCATATGAAGATATGCAACAGTTTTGGTTACAATTTTGATCCTTGGGGGTATTCACTTGGGAAAAATTGCCAGTCTGAAAAGTAGCTGCTTACTTTTGTTGAGGGATTACTGAGTATGACTGGTATTGTTTTCACCTCTATTATGTGGCCTATTCAACTTATTTTACTGGCATGTTTTACATATGCAGTCTGTTTAGAAAACAAAGTTATTCTTGCTATCTTGAAATTATATGCATAAGGAACTTTATGTAGGATATGAATGAAAAAAAAATAATGAAAAGATAAAGAACAATAGCATAAAATGTCACAAATTAAATGTAAACCAAATTTATACCTGTATTGTGATGCCTAGTGTAATCAACCTATCTGTTTTTAGAAACAACCATTGCCAGAATCTCAGAAGAATCATTTTACAAACGTGCATGAAAGAGAAATGTCTTGAAAGACTGTATAGCACCATTTCCCTCTCTTTACTAATTTCAAATCTGTCAGGATAATTCATATGATTTGAGAATTGTACAGTTTGCAAACCCAGGTTTTGTATTATCCATTTTATGGAATAAGTCCTTTTGTCTTCAGTTTCTACCATCCACTGACATTCCTGGCCAAAGATACTTCACTTGTCTAGCTGATTCTCTGGGAACTGTATGATATTTGAGTATATAGAAGCTGTAAGAAATTTGGATTCCCCAGAAGCTGTAAGAGAGCTGATCCCTGAGATTACTCATGAACTCACAGGGCCAGCAAGTGCTGTGCAATGAGTTCATAGTGAGCAATGTCTGAGAGTAATAGATGCAAAGCTTGCTTCTGAGCACAGTCTGGATATAATGATAAGTGTGGAAGATAAAAGGTCTACAATAAATTGCAGAAAGTAAATAACCAAGATACAGGAGGTATAGGAGAAAGATATCGGGAGCAAGTAGATGCCGAAGAGCATTGTATAAAGGACATCCAAAGGAAACCAAAGAACTTTGTACCTGGTAGGACATCTTGAAGCTTGGGAACACATTTCTCACATGTCAGTGCTCCTCTGTGAGAAGTTCGTGAAGCTCATAGCTGAAGATTTGTCTTTGCTTCAGCAGTACTAGTGCAAATAGTTGTTGCACTCCTTTGTACAGCACAGTCTACAGTAGACTTAAAGACAGCTCCAGGTCTGAGATTTAATCAGTTCTTTCAGTGATTATATTTCAGCATTACCAATGTTATCCTAACAACTTCTAAGATGCCTGCATTAATATATTCATGTGAAGGTGTGAGAATTTCCCAATTAACCAAAGAATCACTTCACAAAAGTTTGATTTCTTATTCCAGAGCAGTTATTTTGCTCTTAAAAAAAAAATAAAAAAAAAAATTTACAAGGTGTCTCAGCTTAAAACAAAACTAAGATATCTGCCTGGACTAGGAAGGGGGCCTCTTTCCAAAAAAACACTACAATCTTTGAAATTAAGATACTTTAATCAGAAAATGTCTAGAAAAGGATACCAGTTCTTCTACAAATATGTATAACTAAACCCAGAACAGAACAACAGCAACACCATAACCAAAACTTACAAATGCATCAAGTCCTACCTCTACCCCTTTAGAGCAGTTCTATTCACAGACAGTGGGAAGCGATGCCACACCCTGGGAGGGAGTGACTTTGAAAGTCACTCATGGGCTCTGGCAAGGTGAAGGCAGAGGGAAGGGAGTGACAGAGACAGGGTGAAACCTTTCCCATGGGCAGTGCAAAGACCTCTCCTACCATCCTTTGTCTGAAAAAGCATTGTGGGGGTGGGGGAGGAAAACGGGCAACAGCTCTTCTGAGGATGGTGTTGGCCCCTCAAGGAGTCTGCAGTGAATCCAGGAAGCAGTGACTTCTCTCTGCAAGGAACAGCACAGGGCATGCCAGAGTTGGGAGGCCGAGCCAGGGGAGCTCCCTCCATGTGCTTCCACCAGCCCATCAAGTGATGGGTGGGACCCACACAGCAACCAGAGGAGAAAAGTGTGTCAAAAACCCGGAAAAACCTCTCTCTCCCCACCTCCCCGAATCCTCTCCCCAGCCATTATGTTGGAATACAAAGCTATCAGCCACCCCTTTGTTAGCTGGTTCTGGGAGCAGGTGGTGGGGACTGGGCTTCAGCTCCCACATCTCATCTTTAGTAAGGGAGAGAAAAAATTCCATGAAAGATTTGTAAACAATAATCAAGGGCAGCACAATGTGTAAGTGTGATTATCCCCTCTACAAAACAGTGACATTATTGTGCCAGAAATCTTTAAGTGACAAAATACATTGTTTCCTAGTATATCACTTTCAAAATTACTAAGCTTCTAATAAATTAAGCAAATGAACTGCATCACTAAAAATCTCTAGCTATGCTCCCTTACACTTAAAAAAACCCTGAACAAACAAATAAAACAAAACCCAAACCGAAACAAACAACCCACAAAGCCCCTATTTGTTTTCATCAGAACATGCTTTCTCTATATCTTCATTATTTCCTAAGTTTGTTTAATCTACAGTAACTTTTTCCAAATGACATTATCCCTCAGAACTAATTGAGGGTATTAAAAATAAGTAAAGAGAGGTTTGGAGAGATGAAAATTTATGGAACAAAACTATAACCAAGCATTCAGAAGTATTGGTTCCAGTAACAAGGAAATGCTTGCGTGGCTTCTTGTGTTTCTGAATCATCCTGTCATCATTAATTCAAATGTGCACAGCCCTCTGTAGAAAGCTATTCATAGACTGAAGGTAGAACTCAGTAAATTCTTCTCAGCAGATAAGACACTCAACTCATGTAATCATTTCCTGATGTCATAGAGGAATTGTGAATATAAATTTATAAAGCAGTGGTCACTCACATCAAATGCTGCAAGATGGAGATCCTTGTGTAAGAGCCATCCACCCTTAGCAGTGCCCAGCCTATTCTGTACAGTTTTTGTGCTCTCTACTGCAGCTTCTGTATGGACTCATCTAGTTTCTGAACATGACCTGCAGAGATTCAGAAGACAGATGTGGTAAAGGTGTTGTATCTGTTTTTATATGATGGCCCAAAAATGGGAGAATTTGCTAGCCAGGGATCTAGGTTTAATTTTTTTTGCTTAGATTGTGGAAATGCTTCCCACATTTTCCTCATCTTCCAAGAAATTGTTGTTTCTGACTTTATAAGAAGACGACTTAATGTGATATTCAGGCTCCACAACAGGCATATCTTGTGCTTTTGAAAATTCTAAGCAGTATTTGATTTCTTTCGGTTTATTCCCTTTCTAACACTGTGAAACTTTTATTTTTGCTGGACTCATCCAGGTTGCATCAAAGGACTGCCCAGTTTTCTGCCTTTGAAAGAGCATTACAGTTAAGGCATAATCCTATGCTGTTAGTATCCTGCAGTTAGATGTGCTACCCTACTGGTGGCGAATGACAGAGGACAATAATTTTCCATACACAGGAGAACGGTCCTATGAGAGACTGCTGATCATGGCATCATATCTCTTTAGAAGAAATAACAGACGTGGGACTTTTTTTTTTTTTTTTTTTAAAGAACTTCATCTCTGGAGGAAGAAATAAATAAAATTACACAGATGTGTTATGATCCAGCTAGGTTCAGTAAAGAGATTGGCCTCCCTAAACATTTTGTTTTGTGCCCCTACAGCATCTAAATACCGATTTTCAAATTAAAACAAACAATCAACAAAGCCACCTTCATATTTAGAATGTTTTAGTTAACAGTTTGTACTTCTTAAGTTTTTTCTTCTCTGGTAAGAAGAGGTTAAAAATCAGACTTGATGTTCTGGGTGGCCCTTTGGAAAAATTAGGCATAAAATGTGCTTCTTTGTTGACACCTACATCACTAATTGACCTAGTTTCTAAGTCTTGTGAAAATAATTCTGAGACTTGGCACTAAAGCTGGACTTTTCAGAAAACAAAAGAAAACAAACAAACAAACAAAAACTCCAAACAAAATAAAAAAACAAACAAACAAACAAACAAACAAACAAAAAAAACAGTACTGACTTGACCTCATTCTACTTAACAGCAGGATTAAAGTTCTGATTTCATATGAATAGATATTAAAATGCACTATCCAGTATTATTCAATAGGAAGAAATTACTTTAGCTAGACTTAGAAAGTTTCCTATGTTTCTTTTACCACTGACATTGTGACTGGTATACACGTATTTATAAAACCAAAATAGTTTGTGTTGAAAGGGAACTTTTGAAAGTCATCTAGTCTAACCCCAAATTCATAATTAAAGTGCCCTGTGCAGATTTGATACTTATCATGAAAGAATATAAAAGAAGGCTGTGAAAGCAACCTACTCTGCTTCTAGTTGCAAACGTATGTTAGTGGAAGTGTTGCCATTAAGGACAGCTAAATGATACATAATTACATCCATTTGACTATTGAAGAAATGATACTTTTTAATTGGGGGAAGGAAAGAAGAAATTGATTGCCCGACCACCAATACTTCTGATACAACACCATAGATCATGTACATTGATTTTTCATTGCTTTTATCTTCAAGCAGCTCTAGATACTTAATATTACCTAGAGGCTAGCCCTTGAGTCACAGCCATTGTCTTTCATTTCCGATACAACTTTGTGCTATAGAATGATAATCTGCTGAATTGGTGCTTGTTAGAAAGCCAGTCAGAGATATAGGCAATATTCCTGCAAGCCCCATGTCTCCTGCAAGTGTGCTTTCATGACTGAAGTAGTAAGGGGCTGCTTATAATCCCTTCTGTTGTATTCTAATTTTTTTCATATTGGCAGTCAAAACTGACTTGGATGTTTTTATAGGAGGTGTTCTTTTGATAAACTGTTCCTTAGTGCTAATAGGAAGAGCAGCAGAAGAGAGAGGAGTGTAAAATACATTAACAAAGCATTTTGTTGGATGTTCTGAAGCAATAAAAACCTGCAGGAGGCAGAGCTGTAGCTTGCTCAGTTTTGCCTTTTTGTTTTTTGTTGGGGTTTTTTTTGTTTGTTTGTTTGTTTTTTTACTTTGCTATCTCTTACATGCTACTAGTTTGTATCTCTGTCTGGCAAATAGAGGTTCAACAACAGAATGCAGAAGTTAAAACAAACAAATGATCAAAGAACACTCATACACACACACAAAACCCCCATAACTCAAAATCACAACTCAAAACATGTACAAGACAACGTCAGCCTTACTCTGACTACAAAGAACAAGCTGATTTATTGGACAGTAATCTCCTAATCCCGTTCACTGGTCAAAAAGCAGACATTACAGTGTAGGGTGTTCCTTATCATTAGCCCCTTATCCATATTCTCTGCTTTTTGACTTTTTTTGTTTTTTAAATTCTTGCTTCACCACTCACTTGTTCTCTGTCTCTTCCACCTCCTTGTTCTCTATCTTGTCCCTGCTGGATTTGGTCATGAATTTACCATTCTAAGATACAGACTCTGCACTGGTTTAGAAACAAAAGCAGAATAGGATACAGAATATAGAGCTAATTAACCATAAAATATAGGGTTAAGCAGCCAAGGTGGTAATAAGATACACACAGTGTTAAAGTACTACTAAAAAAAAAAAAAACCCAAGTTTAAAAAAAACAAAAAAAAAAAAAAAAAAAAAAAGACATCTAAGGCGACTTTAAAAAAAGGAAAATCCTGCTGAGGTAAAAAGATGTCTCAGACCTAAACATTTATCACCGTGAAAGTAATGAAGGTCCTTTAATGGATAATTCCAGATGCTTTTGAATACTTAAAACCATGTTAAGAACCTTAGAAACATTTAAAGGTCTTAGTGGAATAATTACAAGATAAAGTACGTGGATAGAAAAAAAAAAAAAAAAGCATAACATAAAGACAATGGTGCATAAAAGCTAAAACCACATCACTTTTTCACAAGATAGGTGTCAAATTTATTTACAGATTAAAAAATGTATTGACAAAGTTTGGCTGTGAAGGAAATTCCACCTAAACAGATTACTCCAAATGTAAATTCTGTGGACCTAAGATGCAAAACTGACTGCATTTTTTTCATAGCCCTGTGTAAAACAGTTCTGCATATTTGGTAGGCTGAGTGAGGATGCTTTTTGTTCTTATTGTTCTGTTGTGTGCCTAAGAGAGGCCCCAGAATACTAGGATTCTCTAATTCCTCTGCTCAGAGCAGATGCACCAATCAAGTAAACATGTTGTTTGTTTGTATGTTAGTTTGGGTTTTTTTGAAACAAAACACAAAAGAAAAGGACCTTATTATGACTGCATATGTACCATCTGCAGATCTGTGTAAAATTATCAGTAGCTTGTCCAAAACCATACTCAGGCACAATCACATAAATTTTATGATGTAAAATACTACCTGTGTGATATCTGCAAATCTATTTATTTATTGTTTTCCTGCTCAAAAACTGAAAGTGAAATACAAGTGTGTTACAGATTTTAATTTCAAATTCGGTATTTTGTAGAATCTCAACTTTGTAAAAGAAAAAGGATAAATTCATCCAGCTAAATCTGATCTCTGATCAAATTTTTATACCCTTATTCATATTTGTGAACCTACAGAGTGATTATACATTTATTTGATGAAGCCACAGTCTCTAAAATTGGTATTACTGAGTGTTTAAAGATTCGTGTTGGTGTAGATATTTATATTACATACAAACAGGTTGTAGTTTTGTTTTCCAGTAAGGAAAATATCAGCAAGGAGCTTTTTTTAGTCTTGGTTTGCTCTGCAGCAGTTATGTCTAACATTAATGTAACAGATAGAAAATTGTCAAGTTAAGTAGCTTGTGAATTAGCAAAATAAAATGAAATTTCTAAAAACAATAAAAAATAAATAAAAATTCCTCATTATATTGCTTTAAAAAGCTCATATTAATCAGTCCTTTCCTGTCAGAATTTTCTAAAACTTATATTTTGAACCATAACACCATAAAGATATGTTTTATCAGTTTTAGAAAGCTAGTGGATTCCTACTCTGTTTCATTTCTATCGGTCATTTCAAGAGACAAGGTAAATAACATTCCAAAAATTCAAGTAGCATGCTTGAACTAGTTTTTGAAATTAGGAAATGAACACCTGAGTATGTGGATAATAGCTTGTATGGACATAGACTTGCAGCCAGCCACAAAGTATTGTTTATGCTATATAATTGAATGAAACAGTGAGATCATCAAATATTTCTCCACTTGATAGTAACTGCGTGTTCACTGTTCACAGTAGTTATGGCAGTCCTCCTTATGTATAAAAGTTTCTTTGAACTATCTTTGCAATAGAAGTAGAGCTTCGATAAGGATCATAATAAAGAATAGACCAGAAATAATTCCTGGAGGCGGTAGACACATAGCCAGTCTTGGCTGCGCTAATAGCCTGGAGAGCCACAGGCTAGGCACAGCACACTTGTGCCAGAAGCCTAGAGCTTCACAATAACAGAAGTACAAAGGTGTCTTTATATTCCTCTCTCCTCAGCTACAGCCAGGGATTTCTTCCACCCTGCTCAAAACACTATAGATCCATACTAAAGGTGCATGGCAAAACAATTCTGAAACACCAACTATTGTATTTATTCAGAAGTTATGCAGGCTGAAAAACACTTTACAGTCACAAACACAAATCAATATTTTACAGATTAACAGCATTTCTGGAAGGAAGAAAAGCAAAATATCTTCTGGTTGGAGTAGATGGGCATAAGTATATAGAAACTACTGATAGATGTACAGTCTAGGTTATAGTTGGGCATGAGTTGAACAACAGCATAGACATGATTGCCTTATAACAGTCACTGTTAAAAAGCACATAGCACAACTAAAATGAACCTAACTAACTAAAAAGGGGGTGATGGATGATTTTTAATTAATGTATGTATTTTTGGAGGACTTTAGTTTGAGTATTTGATTATTTTTGAAAGATTGGTTTCCCAAAGCAGATCTTAACTTCATAAAGAACTGCATTTTTGTAAAGGTATTGGTGATTGCAATTTGAATTAGCATCACAGAAAAAAATGCATACAAAAATAAGGCCATAAATAGTTCCCTAAAAGCACTTCATTATGTCTTCTAGTTATGTCCTATATAGCCCATGAAAATGGAGTCATGTTGTTGTCTTTTAAGGATTAAACACTTTCTCTAAAAAAAATGATTGTCAAACTTCAGATGTTTCAACATGATAAATTGTGGTTTATCTGGCCTACCAAGACTCATATTACAAAATTTAAGTGCAAATGCTTTAGAAAACAGGAAATAAAAAGCTCTATATATACTCAGGATTCTCAGAATAGATGTCTAGAAAGAAAACACTGCATTACAACCTGGGGATTTTGTGATGAAAAGAAGCTCTCACATACTAAAATTCATCATGAGTGTTTACTCCTCTAACTCCCTATCAGGGTTAAGATAGCTGATGTGTGTTTCACCTTAATGACTGTATGTAGCTCCTATTAACTTCATATGCCTATAGGATTTGTCAAGAAGAACAAGGCCCTGGAGTAAATTTGCAAAGTTTTTATGAATTTTCCTTGTCAGCTGAAGGTAAAATACAAAAATAATAATGTATTTACTCTTTTTTTTAGAGAGAGAAATTAATGCAAGATGTTACAAGAAAACAAGAAAAACTTAATTCTTTTATACTGTTCCATCTTTTACCAGACTATTTTTAAAATCAATTCACAGTCTGCTGAAAAATGTTGTGTTCATTTAAATGAGAACAATTAGTCATGTGAAGCTTCAAGCTACAAATGTGCTAAACTATCTGCTGGTAATTTCATCTAGAGATGCATCAAGTTAGAGGACTGACTTCTGTATGTCATTTATTGAGTTAGTTAAAATTTGTTCCCAGAAGATCATAGCAACGTAAATAGCCAGAGCTGTGCACAACTACTCATATTTCTATTCTTATCGTTCATGGATGCAAAGTCCTTCTTTAGTTATTTCAGAAAATGTAAATATGTCCTCCTTCATATTTATGCTTACTCCAGATCTCTGTCCCTTGTCTTCAGTTATGAAGTTCTTAACTAGTCCTGGTTACATGGGGAATTCCCAGGAGACTGGGACCAATGGTTAATCACTGGTTAGCCAATGAGAGGCCCATCTACAAGGGCCAGAAGGAGGATCAGGGAAACTCCAGGCCTGTCATCCTGGTCTTGGTGCCAGGGAAGGTCATGGAGCAGATCATCCTGAATATGATCACATAGAGAACAACTGGGGCATCAGGGCCAGCCACCATGGATTTGTGAAAGCCAGCCTGATCAACCTGGTCTTCCTTCTATGATAAGGTGATCTGCTTAGTGGATCAGAGAAAGGATGTTGATACTGTCTATGGACTTTGACACCACTTCTGGTTGCCTGGAGAAATTGTCTTCCCATGGTGTGGTGAATGTACTCTTCACTGAGTAGAAAATTGGCTGGGTGGCTGTACACAGAAAGTGGTCATGAATGTAGTTAAATCCAGCTGGTGGACAGTCACCAGTGGTGCTCTGAAGGCCTCAGTATTGGGTTCAGCCCTACTCAGTATATTCATCTATAATCTGGATGAGGACATCAAGTGAATCCTCAGTTAGTTTGCAGAGAACAGAAAGCTGAGCAGGGTTGTTGAACTGCTGGATGGCAAGAAGGATCTGCAGTGGTACCTGGACAGAGGTACCTGGATGGGTTGAAGACAACAGTAGAAGGTTCCACATAAGGCAAAGTGACAGGTCCTGCATTTGTGTCACAACAACCCCATGGAACTCTACAGGTTTGGGGTAGAGTGGCTGGAAAATGGCCCAGCAGAAAAAGAGCTGAGGAAGCTGATTGACAGCAGCTGGACATAAGCCAAGGTGGCCAAGAAGGCCATTGGCATATGGCTTGTATCAGACACAGTGAGGCCAGCAGGGTCAGGGAAGTGACTGTTGCCCTGTATTTGGCACTGGTGAGGCCACACCTCGAATCCTGTATTCAGTTCTGGGCCCCTCAGTTCAAGAAAGAAATTGAGGTGCTGGATCAGGTCCAGAGAAGGTCTATGGAGCTGGTGAAGGGTCAGGAGAGTAAGTCATATAAGGAGCATCTGAGGGAGCTGCAGATGCTTAGCCTGGAGAAAATGAGGCTCAGAGAGGAGCTTACTGCTCTCTACAACTGCCTGAAAGAAGTCTCTAGAGAGGTGGACATTGGCCTCTCACAGGTAACAAGTGATAGGACAAGAAGAAACTGCCTCAGGCTGTGCCAGATGAGGTTTAGATTGGCTATTGGGAAAAGTTTCTACACTGAAAGGGCGGTCAGCCATTGAAACTGGCTGCCCAGGAAAATGGTGGAATCACCACCTCTGGAAGTGTTCAAAGAAAGTGTGGCTAAGTGATGAACATGGCAGTGCTCAGTTAATGACCAGACTTTATGATCTTAGAGGTCTTTTCCAACCTAAAAGATTCTATGATTCAAAGTTTCTGAAAAAGGAGATACAAAATACAGAGAATTATCCTGTATTTACAGTTTTGCATTTGCCAACTTTGAGTATAAGCTGTATGAATGTATATTAAAAATAGTAAATATTATTGAAATAATTTTTTTTTTCATCTTGATAGTATTGGAAACACTTTGGAATTTAGTGAGATGCTTACTCCCAGGAACCCAGCACATATGCAGCCTGAGTGGCAGCCATAACTGCTTGCCATGCAGCTTATCAGACTGGCTACAAAACCCACTCCCAAACCTGCAGTTTAGTCCACATTTTCCACATCTCTCATTCTTAAAAATTGACCATCTCTGTGACTGTGTTAAAACTTATCTTGACAGTCTACCTCAACCTGGCTTGCATTTGGATATTGGAAGCTACTTCAGTGAAAATTTTTCTTACATTACTATGAGTTCCCAGAACATATGCATGCTGCAGCAACTTCACACATCTCTCTGCTTTTGAGTATAGTTAGGTTATATCACTGTTGATGTCTTTAGGGATTCTCAGGCATTTAAAGCTTAGGATAAAGCGTGACATGCTTCCATGTCTTTTCATCAGTGCTAAGCACACATATGCATCTCCCATAAATGAAATACAGAGGTAAATAAAGGAATATTTAAAATATGAATTTAAATACAGACAATAAATTCTTGAATTTTCTATGATTTCAAAGAGGTATGAAGACAGGGTTTCTGTGTTTGAACAAGTTTAAATTTTGTTTTAAAGGAAAGGGACCTGGGGATCCTGGTCTATGGCACGTTGAGTATGAGCCAGCAGTGCCCTGGCAGCCAGGAGGGCCAACCCTGCCCTGGGGGGCATCAGACAAAGCATCACCAGCTGGTCGAGGTAGGGGATTGTCCCACTCTGCTCTGCACTGGGACAGCCTCACCCTGAATATTGTGGGCAGTTTTGGGCACTGCAATATTGGAAACACATTAAATCATTATAGAGTGTCCAAAGGAGGCTTACAAATATGATGAAAGGTCTAGAAGGGAAGCTGTATGAGCAGCTGCTGAAGTCACTTCATTTGCTTAGCTTGGAGAAAAGGAGATGGAGCGGTGACCCCATTGCAGTCTACAGATTCCTCATGAGGGGAAGAGGCATGGATCTCTTTGCTGTGTTGACCAATGAGAAGGCCCAAGGGAATGGCCTCAAGTTGTGTCAGTGGAGGTTTAGGTTGAATAATACGAAAAGCTTTTTCACCCATAGAGTGATTGGGCACTGGAACAGGCTCTTCAGGAAAGTGGTCACAGCACCAAGCCTGACAAGAGTTCAAGAAGTGTTTGTACAAGGCTCTTAGGCACATGGTGTGATTATTGGGGTTGCCATTTACAGAGAGGAACAGAAGTTGGAATTTATGATCCTTGTATGTCTCTTCCAACTGAGGATATTCTATATTCTATGATTCTCAGTACTGATTATGTCAAACTACAGTATGTTGTGCTATAATGGTTCACTTTGAGCTTATTTAGATGACCTTGACAGTCTTTACATTCCAATCATTACTTTAAACTTAACCAAATTAAAATTGAGGCCCTAACTTTATTGCCAAGCTCTTTTCCCCCTTCTTTTCTGGGTACTATCTTGTTAGTTTGCCTGTCACCTCTTACATCTGAATATAATGTTGAACACAGATCTTTCTCTAGATCCTCATCCTATATGTTTTAATATCTTTCTGCAAAAGAGTATCACATGAAATACAGCTCCTCTTATTTAACTGCATAAGTAGAAGTATTGTGCCAATTAATTTCTCACAGCTGCATTTCTGAGATATGTTTTTGATGGCCTTGGTAAATATGTCTTGTCATTCTACAAAAAAAATCACCTTAAAACCATTTATTAGCCCTTTTCATGCTCCCCTCCTCATGGAGTTGTCACTTTTCGCCCCAACATTTGATGTCACGTTCCTGCACTGAAATGGTAGTGTAGTTCTCACTTACATTAGACATTGATTTCTCTGATAAAAAATTAATTTTATATTTCTTGGCTAAAAGAAGAAGTGTCTGAACATATGCCATTTCATAGATGAATCAAACAATGAAATTCACATAAGCTAAGAGAAACAAGGATTTTTAGTTATTGTTTTTATCCCAGCAGTCTAGAGTAAAAGAAATTACAGAATTTATTACCAGCCTGCTTAACATTGAATCAATCAGAGTAGATTATTTTTAGTGTTTTAAAGCACATTCATTGATTTTCAACAAATTTATTGGTGTTTATTCATGCATAGTTGTAGACAATAGCATTTATTACACATTAACATTTTCCAAATGTATATCATCAATAACTATATATACAATTGTGTTACTATATTAGACATTTTTGTTTAACTTTATAAATACAGTTTTGTCTTTTGCACAAACGCATTTGTAACACAAATCCTGTAGCTTCAATGTAGCAAGGAGACAGATGGTAAGTTCAAAAGGAACACAGCATTTTTCAGTCTGAGAGATGCAAGACATAGGTCCTGGGATTTTAACTATTTTTTATTTCTCTCCAATATTCATGATAGCACACAAGATTTTAAATGACAAATGGACTAACAGGTAGTCAGTTATGAAGTTGGTGGATCTTCATATATAGCATCCTGCCAGATGTTATATTAAAAGTGGTATCATTTTAACTTAGAAAGGTACGGAATGGATCTTCAAATGCATGGATCTTCAAGTACATGGATCCATTTGACAATCAGCAGTCCCCACAAAAGCTAAGACCATAACCTTCGGGCAGTTAATTTTGGATGTGAACTGTTTACTGGACCTTTTTCTTTCTTACATATTCGCACGCTTATTAGTCAAAGGCTTCAAATAGAAGAAATTTCCCCCAAAAACTCTTACTAACTTTTCCAGCTGTAGTCCTGGTTTCCATAGTTACCGGTTGTGTAAGTGATGTGTGAATGTGTGAGTGCACAGTACATTATGCACATGCTCTCACAGTAGGGACAGAATAAGATATTTTACTACATTTAATACATTGCCAATGCAGGGTTTGTTTGCTTGCTTGTGTTGGGGCTTTTGTTTGCTTGTTTGAATTGTATATGTCTCCAAGTATTAGAAAATTCTGGTTCTTGCTTTGCACAGCATGAAACAAAACTTCATAAAAATTCAACATTTTTTTTATTTACTTATTAAAACATTTCAACATCTCTTTTTCATTTATTAAAAAAACTCCTCAGAATATTGTAACTAAGAAACTGAAATGATATTTAACTAAAGAAATCCTTTTTTTTTCACTGAACTTAGAACATTAAAAATCAGTAAATTCATTAATTTTTAAAGAACATTATATTGGAGTTAATAGGTGTTTGGTTTGGTTTGGTTTTTTTAATAATTAAACCTTTGACAATGGTTTAATGAGCAGATTCCATTTCACTACAAGGTTCTTGATTAATTTAGATTCTTCTCACAGTCTGCTGGAATATGTAATATTTAATTAAAAAGGAACAATTAGACAAATGGTGTTCTAAAAGAAGTGACAAACTGCCAGGCAGCAATCAGTACTTTTCTTGGAATGCAAAGCTGTAAGTACTGTCAACCCACAAGATATTTTTTGCTTTCAGGTATATTCTGTGTACAGAAGTTAGCTGTAGTTATCCACTATGCTGAAAGATGCTGCCCATTTTCTGGAGATGCAAATCCTTTTTCATGTGGAAAAAGCAGATTATGCCATATCTAAAATATCAAAATAATATTTAAGTGGGCATGATATTGTGTAAAGGTCAAATCTTCATCCAAGCTATCCACAGCTCTTAATGGGATCAGGATATTTAGCTTTGAAACATGGAATGATTTTCCTGTTAAATTACAGCCTTTATTGGATAGTTCATATAGATTTAATTTCATAGATGAGGGGACAGTAAACTATCCAAGGTCATTAGGGTAAAATTACATCAACAATTTACTGTATAGGGAAATTGTGGCACATGATTACAGGATGCTCTCCCTCAGCTGTAAATACAACCAAACTACCCCATTTGAAAGGCCTGAAGAAAACAGCTACAGAATTCAGACAGTTATGAGAAGACAGTGAGACTTCCCTAGATATCAGCAGTTCTTACAAGTTTCCTTATATTTTACAGTAATATCTAAACTTCTGTGTTACAAAAGGCTTAAATATAGGACTATCAGAGGCAACTGCTACACACAGTGTTATACAGTAATCTTGCCCTAGGGACCCCCAGAGTGGAAAGCAAAACTTGAGGCAGCTGCTTAGGTCAGTCTACCACACTGCTTCAGTGACTGGCAGAAAAGAGGCTTGTAGGGACAGTCTCAGGGCAACAGGGGGCAAAGAGAGCATTCACACTTTCCTTTCTCCTGCTTTCCAGCAACACTAGAACAGTTTTCAGTAAACCATAATTTTAAAGTGTTTATTTAAAACCTTTAGACATTGAATCTAGCATCTCTTCATCATGCTATAATACCTGCTCCAATTATCAAATGTTCCTGCTTTATCTCAGCCTCACAAGAAGCCCAGAACCAAAACTGACAGTTCAATTTAAACCATGTTATTTGCTCACTACCACACACACATAGAGCAAAAGTACATGTGAAAAATCTTCATGTGTCAGAAATTAGGGACTTATTTTCAAAGACAAAAAATCACAAAATCTAACTTCTGTGAAAAAGTGTTATTCCAGACATATGCAACTCTTGTCAGAAATAGATATAGTTCATCACTGCTAACAAAGTTTTAAGATGAAAAGAAGTACAGTTCCTAGGCCAAGTTGATCCATAACATAAATACACTAAGTGCATGAGTAGGAATTGAAAGGTTACACCACACTTTAGGTCACTGTTGTCAATCCAAAAGAGTGCAGAAAGTAAAAGGAAGGTTTCAAGTCAAATAAGATTTTATTGCCATCTGTTGCCAAAAGAAAATCTTTTGGCCTACTTGACACTGTTCATTTGCTCTTCATAACAGTCTATGCTAAACGAGAAGGCAGACACAGAATTGCATAAATGTATTGACGTCTCATGCTTACTCTGTCAAAATAAAAGGAGAGAAGATGAGTAAAACAGCTAAATAGCAATCTGTCAAAGATTGGAAAGGGAGGCCAGATAAGAATCGGTCAGGACATAGTCCTTCTGTCCCACGACAGGTTGAAATTTCAGTATAAAAAATTTGTAAGAGAATTCAAGAAAAAAAGAAAGTGTGGATAAACATAGAGTATCTGGAATTTGGTAGAACAAAGCTGAAATCCCTACTCCAGTGCACATAGTTGCCATGGGAGGTACTTAAGTGTGGGAGGTTGCTGTAATGTCG
>VXAU01001831.1:9734-47387 GCA_013399695.1 Formicarius rufipectus
CTCGGGTGGCTGCTGTTCCCAGGTGTCACAGCCAGGACTGCCCTCTCGGGTGGCTGCTGTTCCTCCCCAGGTACCCGGACTGCCCTGCTCGGGTTATCCCCAGGATGCCGGAGCCGCTCTCCGTGCTGCCCATCGCCTCGGTGCTGCTGTCGGCGGCGCTTGTGGCGGCGTGTCCCGCTCGGTGCCGGTGCCCGGCGGGCTCGGGGCCGGGGCTGCGGGTGGATTGCAGCTCCCTGCAGCTGCGGGCTGTGCCCGCGCTGCCCTCGGGCACCCGCAGCCTCGACCTCCGCAACAACAGCCTGCGCTGGGTGCCCGCGGGGGCGCTGGACGGCCCGCACAGCCTCAGCAGCGTGGAGGTGGCCGGCAACCCCTGGCACTGCGACTGCCGCATCCTCTACCTGAAGCTCTGGCTGCAGGACTTCTCCGCGCCGGCCCTGAGCAGTGCCCGCTGCGCCAGCCCCGAGCGCCTCCGCATGAGAGCCCTGGCAGAGCTCACCGGCAACGAGCTAGGCACCTGCAAGAGGCTTCTGCCCGTCAGGTGCCTCGAGTTCTTCTGGAGAGACCTCTTTTTAATTGCTGGAGCGATCGTTACACTTCTTTTAGCGGCGTGGGCTCTGAAGTTCTCCAAAAAGCTGGTCTGCCAGCTGAAGCTCAGCCGGGGTGGTGGCGGGGGCTGGCTGCTGAGGAGGCTCACCTCCAAAAACCACAAGGTGCACTGAGCTGGTCACCGCCACCCGCCCCAACGCGAGCACCCAACGCAAAAGGCAACACCAGCCGGAGGGGTGAATGTCACCCCGATGCCCGGGCTCAAAGGCTGCGTCCTCAGGGAAGCAGGACTCTGTTCCTGGGGAGGTACTGACAGGCACGTCTCACTCTGCTGCAACCACTCGTATGAAGAGAACTTTCTAATTTTTTTTTAAATCATTCAGCTCAGCGTTCTCCACTGAATTCTCAGCTCTTATAGCAAGATTTACATCCCCAAATCCTACACTTTTTAATATACGGAGAGGAACAGCAACTGGACTGTTTTAGCAATTCTTTTCTCATTCACAAGGTCTGTGAGTTTGCAACTCCTCACCCTCCCTCTGTGCCCCAGTTGCTTGACAGGATCATTCTTGTGTGCAGATCAGCTCAACCTTCTCTTCCCAAGGTTCAGGAGATTCCTGCCAACAAAACCATTAGGATTACACAGACCGGCCACTGAATCAATCCCTTATTGAATAGGTTTGAAGATGGACTGGTAATGAGAACATAATCAGCAAAAATAGTTTTAAATATCATTGAATTCTCTGCAGAGCGAACAATAAAAAAGCATTTTGTGTAAAGCTGAAGTAATGTATGCTTACTGAATATTCATACTCACCCAAATTTCACTATTCTAAACATTTCTGATTGAAATTCTAAGAAATTTCCACAACTTGTCTTCTGGTTTTACTACACACATTTGATACTCTGGATCTTATGTAAGAGCTTGAAAAGATGTACACTCTTCCCTTGTCCTCTTGTGTCCCCCATCTCCATAGAAAAATTGTTGTGGTAGCTCAAGCCATTATTTTCTCCCCTGTCTAATTCCCAAGAGTCCATGGGCAGCAATTCGTGCTGACTCCTCCTGCTCTGGTGAAGGTTGGCCAGTTAGATGCGAGAGCTCTGTAGATCTTCTAAAATCAGTGCTACTGTTGGCAGTTCAGTTGAAGAGACATTTTGCAAATACTCCTCCTAGCCCCAAACCTGAGCTTGGCTCCAGAGGTCACCTCTGAAGATGCCAAGGGCTGCCTGGCTCTGTACCAAGCACCCCGTGACCTCAGTGGGCTCCTGGTTACAGCACATCACCCCAGCAGAGCTGCTGGGTAACTTGCTCCTGATGGGTGGTTCTGCAATTACCATGTGCCCTCCTGTCTACAAAAAGCCACAAACACTCAAATCAAAGACAGCAGAAGCTCACAGGGATGTTTCCAGGTGCCTTTGGCCCTGCCAGAGCACTTGAGCAGTACAGAATCAAACTTCACTGCTGACTGATGGTGACATTGGGAGACACCTTTAGAGGAGACACCTTACTGTCTGTAACACTTTCACTGCTGGTCCCCTCTCCTGCACCAGCAAGGAAAGGCCAGTCTAAGATAATCACCCCTTGCCAATCCAAATCCATATCCATCCAGGACCAGTCCCCTGGCCCTCTCCTTGACACAAAGAACAGCCACCGAACCCACGGTGGGACTGCTGAAAGAACCTCTGAAACACAGAGGGATCTGGGGCAAGGACACACACCAAGGGTAGAGGGTTACACAAATGAGTGATAAAGTGTGGCATAGGGCTTCAGACTGACAACAGGGAAGGAACAGAGTCAGATGATTTCCCTGTAAAATAATTAATGGCCTGGGAGACAACATGCCCATTGCAATGTGAAAGTCTATGAGTGATACACGGGGGGAACAAGAAGAGGGAAGCGTAAGTGCAAAGAGCTGCGGGTCACCTGGAGTGCCAAGCAATTGAGAGCAAGACTGTACACCTGGAAAGTAAAGATGAGCTGGGGACTCAGTGAAGAGAAGTCACCTAATCCTGTAATCGTGATTTGCCAGGTATGACACTGCAGCAATGGGCTAACATGATCTTTTCCTGTTAAAATAGGGAGCATCATTTAGGGGTAGAAAGTTTTCTTTATTTCCATGTTTAGATAAGCTACAGTAAATGTCCACAAATCAGGAAGAATCAGCTTCAGAGGAATCAGAAAAACAACCTTAATGCAAATAAAGGATCAGAAAATAGATCTTAAAAGATGCACAGAACACAGGGAAAAAATCGAGAGAACATGTTTTCTGTCCTTATAAGAGGAAAGAAGATGGAATCTCTTCCATGGCAGTAATTCACATTCTACTAAAAGAGCATTACTATATTTGTCACTTTTCATCCATTTGGTTTTTATCTTTAAAAAAGAAAAAACCCTGCAAAGGGGCCAGCTGGAACTGCTAACTGAGCTAACAGAGGCTCAAAGGCAGCATTCCCTGTTTATCTGGCAAGGCCACTGTGTCATGCCTAAGCCACATCCCCCAACAAACTGCATAAATAACACCACAGCTGCTAACCAAGTGCAAAGAAAGGAAAGCACATCAGCTATCTCAGTGGAACACGAAGGAACTGTTCCCAAAGAAGTTTGGGAAGATCCCAGAAACTCACTGTATCATGCCTGCAGGAGGGCAAACTGCTGACTGCATCTGCACTCCCATTCTTGGGTAACACAGGTGTAACTGCAGAGGTGAGGCACAACTAAGAAGTCAGGAGGTTTGGTTCCACGTTTGGCAAGACAAGCAATCAGACTCAGGATTATGGAGCAAAAGCAGCTCACTGTAGTCCACAGAGCAGGCTTATGTAAACAGCAATTCTGTGTAAACTGCAATTCAACTCATGTGCAAAATAGTTGCAGGTTTCATTTATTAAATAGCATGGTCTGTCAATCACCTTATTTTTGCTTGAAATGCCCAATATTTTCTTAACACTCCAGCAAACAGCATTGCTAAAGCTGAACAATTTCTGTTTAGCTCCGTGCTTGGTTTCTGCCTGGGATCTGCAGTTAAGTTTATTCCAGATCTGTTGTCTGAGCTCCTGGATCAGGGAAGTTTGAGGGGCTGGCACACATCACACAGAGCTGTCCTTCATTGTGCTGAAGGGCCACCGTATTCTTGTTGGAAGATGATTCACAGATCTCTGCTCTGTAGGGACAGCCCCAGGGAAGGGCTGGAGCTGTGTCAGGGCAGGGGCAGGGGGGATCTCAGGGAAAGGCTCTTCCCCCAGAGGCTGGTGGGCACTGCCCAGGCTCCCCAGGGCAGTGGGCACAGCCCCGAGGCTGCCAGAGCTCCAGGAGGGTTTGGATGATCCTCTGGGGCACAGGGGGTGACTCTTGGGGCTGGGGCTGTGCAGGGCTGAGGGTTGGACTGGATGATCCCTGTGAGTCCCCTCCAGCTCAGGATATTGTGTGATTATGACCAATGTCATTACCAGTCAGCTTTGAGCTACACAAAACACAAAGCAGCTCATTCCCTAGAAGTCCCCGTGTCAGCTCAGAGGTGGCTGACAGGCAGAAGTGCTCTGTCCCTGCACCAGCTGTGCCATTCCTTGGAGTGCAGCCACTCAAGTCGACTCCTGAACTCAGCTATAAACACTTCCCTTTGCCACAAGCAGGCGAGTACTTCAGACTCGAAGCACTTTAGCTCATTTACAAAACTGAGGCACCAAGGGGAAAAGCTCTGAAAGAAAAGCCCTGCACAGGTGGCCCTGGCAGCAGCAGCAGCAACCTGAGAGGCCACTGGTGCTCCCCAGCAGGAGCTGCCCGGGATGCCAAGGTGGGGCTGAGCAAGGGGGGACTGGCACTGCCATGGGCAGCTCCTGTGGCTGCTGTTTGATTGGTATTTTATGGAGAGCACTCAGGGCACACTTGCCAGCACCTTTGCTACAAGGGACGCTGGTGGGGGACAGTCCCCCAGTGTTTGGGGCACTGTGAAAATCTTTACATAAACTGTTGTGCAGAAGCATAATTTTTAAAGGCCAAAATACGTTAGAATGACCTCAATTCCCTCAGAAATTTGCACCAAGGAAAAGTCACCATCAAAAATCCAGCTGTTGTGACAAACACCAAGAGATCTCAGCCATGCGATGGTGGAAGCCCAGATTTCAGGATGTCTCATAAATCTCCAGGTGCTACAGTGGTCACTCAGAAGAATAAAAAGGCACCAAACTATGCAGATTTCTGGATGTTTCTTTACCGAATCTTTAGCACTTTACACAGTGTTTTAGCACAGATGCAGCCACAGGTAAACCCTCAGTCCCTGCTGCTCTGGGGCCCCTGGATGCACTGGAAATTCCAGAGAGGAATTTATTTGAAGGAGTGCACACACAGTTACAGGGGTTCACTCGTGCCCTCTCCCCACACTCCTGGAGCTGCAACCACAGCCCACAGTGCCAAGATGCCACAGGTCAGCAGAGCCCTCAAGGCACCCCCAGCCTCTGGCAGGGTTTGCCAGAGCAACCCGAGGCAGCTTCAGCAGCAGCTCTGGAGTGTTTGACACTGTTTCCCTCTGTGTTTTAGGGAATCTGCTCTGTCCTTGGCCTGGTTTGTGTCTCCCTGACACCCTGGGAGATAAAACTGGCGATGACTCCATAGAACATGCACAAGGAGAACGGATGGGTGGCTAAGATTGATAAAAGCCTTTAGGAACCCAGCAGAGGAGAATTTGCATTGCATTCATTCACCAGATGATTAAGCTATGCACATGAATACAGTATTTCAAAGGGCAAAGAAGCCAGTACCCACAGCTGAGTCATCTGAAAGGACTGGAAAGAGCTTATGGCTTCTAATATTCAAAACACATAACTTGGAAAACTTCATGCATACAAGTACAGGTTTTTTTATTACTAGGTTGTTCTGAAACTTGGCTGATAACAGATTTAACACCCACATTGGGGAACAAACACATCACACGTGACAAAGTCACACACTTTGCCCAACAACTGCATAATAGAAGTTATTTCATTGCTGGGAACCACCGAGAAGGAGACATTTAACATTTTTCTCTCAGCAAGGGTAGGCTCTGCAAGCTTACAAGAAGTACTCAGTAGAAATCCTTGTTTGGAGAAGTTTCAAACCCCAAATTCATCTCTGTTTATTTAACAGCAACTTTTTTAACTTGACAGTTTCCTTTCCACTTGTGCCAGTACAGTAAGAGAACATCAGGCACAAGCAAAACTTCTGCTAGAATAGGTCTAAGTGGCATAATTCTTTACGATTCCAGGAGTCTTCCAAGTGCTGTGACCATGCAGCTTTGAGGGACAAAGGCCTGAGCATGGAAAAGAGCTCTCCAGAAAAACCCCATTGTAACAAGGTGAGGCTTCCCAATAAAGCAGGATTCCCACCATTACTCTAAAGAGCATCCCTGTCCATGTGCTGCTCCCCAGTGGAACAAGACATGGAAAAGAGAGGCTGCCAGGGGCAGGAGGGATATCTGCTGGCCAGGGACAGGCTTCAAAACACACACCCATTTCTACTGTCTCTCTGCAAATGAGGTAGAAGGTCCAGACCCCATCTACAAAATGTCACTTCTGTAAACATTAAACACCCAGATAACTTTCCTCAAAAAGTGTTTAGAACACTGTCAAATTAAAAATAAGACCATTAACATTTTAACTGGTAAATGTCAGACACTGCTAAACTTAAAGGAGGAAGTTCTGGACACAGATATCCTCAAATCAGCATGCCATTCATTTTGGACTGAACTACTAAACAGTGTATTATTACAAAATTCTTCAGAACAATCCATTTTTGTTAAAGAGCACACCCCATATACTGTTCAGCAGAGCCAAAACCCAGTCCTTACCTGTAGTAAACTGAAATCTAAGACTTCAAGATAACCTCACGCTGCTTGGAAGCACAAAGCCAGAGCCCATGGTTACAAACATAGGGCAGTTTTTAAAGAGTATTTAATCTCAAAAAAATTTAAAAATATTATAAGCTGGAAAGAACAGAAGTTTGAGTTCATAAACTCAAGAGCCACAGAGAATGGATGATTTAATATCCACAACCAAGAATTTATGGTGTCCTGTGCAGGGCTAGGAGCTGGACTCAATGATCCTCATGGATCCCTTCCAACTCAGCCTAATCCATGACTCCAAATATATGGGGCTGTGTCAGGTAATGCTGAGGATGGGAATGTAGTTTTATTACTTAAGGAAAACAACAACAAATAAGTAGTTCTCTGGATGTATTACATTTATTATAAAAAGTGATCATTTAACTATTCAACAGATATGTGTCTTTTAAATAAAATTGCAATATATCAGTCCCTTTGTTGTCTGCAGGAGCTCAGTCCGTTGCAGCTGACTGAGCTGTAAAATCAGCAGTCCCTGAAGTCACCAAGAGTCACAGACACTCCAACTCTGTGGACCAAACCTAACCAGAGAATGGCTGCACCACAGGGGGAGCATGAACACACCGAGTAACACACCTGCACTAGGAATGCAAGGAGAAAACGTTGACATTTGAAAATTTCCCTTGGAACACAGTGTAAACAATGTACCAACCAAGCCACAACTCAAGCTGTCTTGGTTTTCACGAGCAATTTTGGCAATTGTTCTGTATGCCCCCTGAAGTGACTTGGAATGAATGAGTTGCTACTTGCAGGGAATTACAGCCATCTCTAAACTCACTGAGCCATCTCAGACTTACAGAATTGACTTTGAATCCCCACTCTCTGCTGCTCCAAATAGAGAGTGGGTAGCAGATCTTAGGACTCCTCCTTGTGTTTCTCCTGAGATCATTGTATATGTTTATTTAGAGGGTCAGAACTTAATTGATTTGCTTTGTAGCTCCAAGTGTCCAGCAGCTGCTTTGAAATACAATCCAGTCTTGCTACCTAAATTCCATTATTCAGAGTGGAAATTGCAAACAACCCTGCCCCTCGGCCCATCCCCTGGAGCTCTGCAGCTCAACCCACTTGTTAGAGTTGTGGTTTGACTTCCCCCTTGAACTGAATTAGTAGATTGGGAAGGAAATTATCACTAAGACAGTATAGGGGTCCCCTGTCATGTTTTGGAATTGCTTTCTAGTAACTACAGAGAGTGTTTTCTACCCCTCTTTCATGAATCACTCTCAAAGAGCCAGACACAAACTGAATTTGACTCAAACCTATTTTGTTTTTCCTGATCTTTGCGTAAAACAGGTGTTAGTCCCAAATCTGGGGATTAATCCAAGAAAACCAAGTATTGAAGCATTTAAACCACTATTTACAGCTTTCACAATGGGAGAGAACTAATCAAAGATCCCTCACAGAAGCATAATAACATAATGACACAATTTTTGGGTTTTCTTTGGCAAATTCTTTGGTTTAGAAGCAGCTAAGGGGTCATGTCTGCTGATGGCCCATCAGGGATTCCAAAAATGTGCCATAATTCACCCCACAGAGTAAATCACCCCTTGTGAAACTCCTCACCCTGGCAGAGGGACTGGGCATTCCCATCTGAGGCCAAGCAGAGAGAAATTGGGGTTTTGGGACTGGGAACACTGGTCAGGTCCAGAGGAGGAGCAGAGCCTCGCCAGGACTGTGACTGCCACTCTGGACCAGACTGACCATCACCCTCACCATCAGGTTCCTTTCTTTCTACTCTGCACTCAGGGCCCACGTGGTGCTCAGCACAGGGGTTGGTGAGCTCCATCCTGCTCGTGCCCCACTGGGCTGGGCTGCACAGCTGGTTTTGTGAGTCAAATGGATTTTCCTTCTGTATCAGTGTATTTATTGTGATCTTTTTATTGAATTGTTATTCTGACTTTCAATCTGAGTTGATTCATTTCTCCTGCTGGTTTAACTTTAAACCAGCACACCACTAAAATGAGATGACACAGAATTATAAAGTCTGAGAGCTCTAGCAATGTTTCTTCCTAAATAATTTAAATTTCCTTAAGTGCTTTGTTCAGACTCTGAAAACATAATTAGCATGAGTGAATACACACAGTGATATTGCCTCTTTAGCACCTTTTTTGTCCTGACTGATCAATATTTTAGGATTCAGTGGCCTGCTTAATTCTGAGTTGCAGGCTCCAGAAACAGAAAGCCTTTGGTCCAGCCTGACAGAGCACTCAAACCTCTGCTCCTGCTGGAAGGTCACCATGGATCATGAAAAATATTCATCCAGACCTGAAAAAGGATAATTGTGAAGCCACCCAAAAATACAGAGCAATTCAAGGCAGGCTGGCCTGCTTGGCTGTGCTGGCTCAGTGATATCAGGCTGCTCTACTCCTGCACGACTACCTATGGGACAACTTAACTCTCATATTTGTAATTTGAAACCAGGAGGATTGAATTCAGCTCATCTTTGGTAGAAAGAAGAGAGTAACAAAATGTGCTGTGTCAATGTATTTATTTCCTCAGTAAAGCCGACTTTTCTTAGCATCGTGACTCACTGGCTGGATGGAGAGATGGATGGCTGGCTGGCTGGCTGGCTGGATGGCTGGCTGGCTGGATGGATGGATGGCAACGGCACCTGTGTGTGTGTGAATGACTGTAAAACATGCCCACGGGAACACATCGATACGGGAACACAGAGACATAGAACACACAGAGCACACAGAACACACCGACACACAACACCGACCCTGGAGGCCGTGGGCAGGCAGTGCCGCGGGCAGCGTGACAGCCCACTCGGCAGTGCCGGACCNCTGTCTCGGGGCGGTGCCTGTGTCCCTGCGTGTCCCGGGGCGGTCCCTATCCCTGTCCCGGGGCGGTCCCTGTCGCTGTCTCGGGGCGGTGCCTGTGTCCCTGCGTGTCCCGGGGCGGTCCCTATCCCTGTCCCGGGGCGGTCCCTGTCGCTGTCTCGGGGCGGTGCCTGTGTCCCTGCGTGTCCCGGGGCGGTCCCTATCCCTGTCCCGGGGCGGTCCCTGTCGCTGTCTCGGGGCGGTGCCTGTGTCCCTGCGTGTCCCGGGGCGGTCCCTATCCCTGTCCCGGGGCGGTCCCTGTCGCTGTCTCGGGGCGGTGCCTGTGTCCCTGCGTGTCCCGGGGCGGTCCCTATCCCTGTCCCGGGGCGGTCCCTGTCGCTGTCTCGGGGCGGTGCCTGTGTCCCTGCGTGTCCCGGGGCGGTCCCTATCCCTGTCCCGGGGCGGTCCCTGTCGCTGTCTCGGGGCGGTGCCTGTGTCCCTGCGTGTCCCGGGGCGGTCCCTATCCCTGTCCCGGGGCGGTCCCTGTCGCTGTCTCGGGGCGGTGCCTGTGTCCCTGCGTGTCCCGGGGCGGTCCCTATCCCTGTCCCGGGGCGGTCCCTGTCGCTGTCTCGGGGCGGTGCCTGTGTCCCTGCGTGTCCCGGGGCGGTCCCTATCCCTGTCCCGGGGCGGTCCCTGTCGCTGTCTCGGGGCGGTGCCTGTGTCCCTGCGTGTCCCGGGGCGGTCCCTATCCCTGTCCCGGGGCGGTCCCTGTCGCTGTCTCGGGGCGGTGCCTGTGTCCCTGCGTGTCCCGGGGCGGTCCCTATCCCTGTCCCGGGGCGGTCCCTGTCGCTGTCTCGGGGCGGTGCCTGTGTCCCTGCGTGTCCCGGGGCGGTCCCTATCCCTGTCCCGGGGCGGTCCCTGTCGCTGTCTCGGGGCGGTGCCTGTCCCTGCGTGTCTCGGGGCGGTCCCGGCCCGGTGCCGGGGCTGTGCAGGCCGTGCCGGGCCGTGCCGGGCCGGGTGCCGGTCCCGCCATGCCCGCGCTGCCCGCGCCGGGCGCCGACCCCGAGGAGAGCTACGACTTCCTCTTCAAGCTGGTGCTGCTCGGGGACGCCAGCGTGGGCAAGACCTGCCTGGTGCAGCGCTTCAAGACGGGGGCCTTCTCCGAGCGCCAGGGCAGCACCATCGGCGTGGACTTCACCATGAAGAGCCTGGAGATCCAGGGCAAGCGGGTGAAGGTGAGCGGGGCCGGGCCGGGATGGGATGGGATGGGATGGGATGGGATGGGGCTGCCACACCCCGCGGGCAGGCCAGAACCGAGAGCATCCCCCGGGTTGGGGGGCACCGGGAGCATCCCCCGGGTTGGGGGACACCGAGCTCATCCCCTGGGGTTGGGGGACACCGAGCTCATCCCCTGGGGTTGGGGGACACCGAGCTCATCCCCGGGGGCACCGGGCGCCCTCGGGCTCCGGCCGCCGGCTGTTTACACGCAGGAGGGACTGGACTGCCACCCTTCCAGAAAGGGATGTGGAACTGGCAGATTGAGCAACGTGGTTGTTAAATTAGGTTTATTTAAACGTTATCTTAAAGACACTGCTTGCAGAGTGTGACAGGAAGTGCAGGTTTTATAGTGCTTCTCAAACCGGAACGAGTAAACCCTAAATTTGACATCAGCTTTTCTCATGTTGGTTGTTAGGGTTAGAAAGAGGGTGGGTCTGCCCTCTGATTGTCGGGGGCACTGATTGCCCACAGTGGGCAGAGGGGGTTGGAAGCACCTGTGGTTTGGGGGGGTGCTGGGCTAAGCCCCTTCAGCAGCCCCCGCAGTGGAGTCGTACAGCTGCCCCTCCTCACCCACCGGAAAGCGCTTCCTGCAGTCACTGCCTGGGGAAGAGCATGGAATTGGAAAGCTTTCTGTGGCACAGAAATACAGTAACTGCACTTGAATTTTGGCCCGTGTTTACCAAAGTAGGTGTCAAAGTCCTACATTGTGTTTTTATTATAAATTAACTTTGGTGAGCAGAGCAGAGAAAGTGGCAGAAAGTGAGAGAAAGGAAGGCTGACGGTTTTGAGGAAAAGAGGGGGAGCAGAAGTTCCACACCTAGCAAAGGTGTTTGTTTTCTTGGTAGTATTACACCTTTTCCTTTCAGGTCTGGCTGGGGCTGAGGAGCTGAAAAGGAAACTCAGCTTTTCTGTTTGTGCTGTCACTGCCTCTCCTGCACTTTCCAGTGAGCTGGTAGGAGTGGGGTTCTCCTTTAAGGTTCAACCCCCATTTAAATGCCAGGCACATGGACAGTGACAAATGTGTCTGTCCCTGGTGCTGGGGGTCTCAGCCAGGGATGCAGGGGCAGGGCAGGACTAGCCCAGGAAATAAGCCAAACTTCCTAGGTGGGATTTTTTTGTATTGTCAGTACTTACACCTCAGTAGTCCTGTATTAGGAGTCAGTCTGTAAATAAAAGTGTGGGTTATTTCCAAGTATTTTACCACAAAAACAAGCAAACAAACAAACAAACAAAAACAAACAAACAAGCAAAAAAAAAAAGTAAGAAAATGCATGCTCTTCAGATTTTCTCTTTCTTTGGATTGTTCTATACTTCCACTTAGGAAAAAAAATAGGGATGCACAGATTGAAGAGTATTTTGAGCATTACTTTAGGTGAATTATTCCAACATTGCTGCTGATTTACCTTACAGACATTTTTGTCAGCTACTGAGTCAGGCATGCAACTAGAAAATGAAAACATTTGCTTGGAGGTGGTTTTTTTGTTTTGTTTGGTCTGTTGTTAGGGTGTAGGGGGAGTGTGAAGTTGGGCTTTTCCAGCCGAGTTGAGATTTCAAAGCAGTCCATCTAATCTGGGTGGGTTTGCTCAGTATGCTGGTGGGAACAGAAAATAAGGGGGCATTTTATTACACTCCTGTGAGCTCCCTTACAGAGCAGGTGTGTGAGTCTTGCAGGTTTTACACATGGGGCAGTGGTGGAGGTTACAGTGAGTGCACGAGCACCTCAGCTCTCTGGCCAGGTCATACCCAGCCCCTTAGTCACCCAGCCTGTGCATGTGCTGGGGGAGAGATGCACAGTGTTCCTTCTCGTTGCCTCAGGCACCTGAGACACGCTTTTTAAAAGGGTTTTACATAGACTGGTGATTGGGATGCCTCAAATCAAGAGATGTTCAGGAGGTGTTCAAAATACAGTCTAAAATGCAGCTGCTCCAGTATTGTTAGGAGTTTATGCTATTTGAGGCAATACCTCTATAAGGAGTGCAAAGACTTGTTTTCCATTTAGCAGCTGCTGCAGGAATAGGAAAATCCTCATTTTTATGTTTTTATAAGCTCATCTTTAGAAGTTCCTTCAGAACAAGAATGTCTGCAAAAAACAAAACCAAAAGAACTTGTGAACACTACTTACTCCACATCCCCAGTGGCCCAAGGGTCATTTTTAGTCTGGCTAAGGATAGTATTAGAAGGCAACAATACTTATTTTGACACTGTAACAAACATTTTAAGGTTAATTGTGTCAGCGCTCCCTTCTGCTTCAAACTTCGAGTGTTCCCATTACAGTTACATAATGTTTCTGAAACATTTGGAGCCCAAGGATTTTAAGTCTCACTTCCTTTTGATGCACTTTGTTGGTGAAGGGAAAAGAGGCATGTTGGGATATGGAAGGTTAAGCTTCTACATATAATATCTTTTATTATTTATGAAGCTTGAGGCTTTTCTTGCACCTTAAGGCTGTGTTCCTTTGACTCTCTCACATGGAACTGCATGCACTGCTGCTTCATCTGCTGCTGTGAGCTATGGGATTGCCATGGGGGGGTTGCTGTGAGCCATGGGGGGCTGCTCTGAGCCCTGGGGGGCTCCTGGAGGGGCTGGAGCTCAAGGGCCCCATGGCCCAGAGCCAGGCAGGGATTTGGCAGGGGGAGCACTCCAGGGTCCAGTGGAACTTCCCAATCAAAGATACCTGTGGTGGCCACCTGGATTTTTAACACAAAGGCAAATTCTGGCCAGCATATATCCAGAATTTCCCCATCAGCTTTATGAAATGTCTGCAGTCTGTGTTCTTCTCAAAATATCCTCTAATATATGCTGTTTAACTGCTTGAAATGGTGGCATAGTACTGTCTCTAAAATACATCCCTCTTAGCTGGGTAAATCCTAGAGTACAGACTGTAGTTCCAAAAGTTGGTCTTGTTAATCACTTTAAAGTGTTTAAAAGTGTTTAATCACTTAATGCATAGTGATTAAAGTCCTATTGATAAAATAATTACTTGTTCTCTAAGTGATAGAAATAATCTGGCAACCAGAACAAGTATGTTTTGTAACTGTTATGTCACTGTAAGAAAAGATATTTACAAAATGCTGGAATCAAGATTTTACATAATGATAGGCAAGGACACTCCTAAGTCCAAGTCCATAAATCATGGTTAGTAATGACAAAATTCCCTTTCTTTTGATGAATTGCCTCCTCTGTACTGGTGAATTAATTATCTTTAACATCTACTTCATGCTGTAATTTCCTAGTCTTTTATGTAAACCGAATACTTTTGTCCTCTATGCTACAATTTTTCTCTCTCAGTATAGCTTTCAGAAAGTAGCAGGAGAGAAAAAGAGTTGGAAACACATTCCTTTTATAGCAAATACTTCTCTGTGTATCATTGCACTTCTTAATTTACAAGCTTTTCCAGCCCATATGTTATCAAGATTATTGGCTTTTATTCAGGCCTTGTGGCTGTAAACTGCATTCCTTTCAGAATGGGCCAAAATGTAATGTGTCATTATCTGGCCAAATTGCAAGTAATTTAAAGTTAAGACTTGTTAACTGTCTTGTTCCTGACTGCTGATTTAATAATGTTGCTAAACAAATACAGGCAAAGCGATGGGTTATTACATGGAAGCAATAGTCTTTGGTATCCAGAGGAAGTGTAGCTCTGTCGACTGCTTTGGCACACGGAAGGCTGGAGCAAAGGGGAATTCTGCATTCCCAATAAACAGGGATCCCTCATTCTCTGAAACAGCTGATTGGAGCAGTTCATCCTGACTGTTCTCTGTGTGACTATCACTTCCAGTTGAAATACACTGCCACGGAGGTGTTGCTTTTGGCAAAAACTGCATAGATGAAGTTGCAAAACTTTCAGTAAGTGTTTTTAGGAGCAGGTGTTGTGATTTGCCAGCCTAGAGAAATTTATATTATTGTTTGCCATTTGAGATGGCAGGACTCAGACATGGTCAGTTGGGTAAGATTCTTTTGGCACAGTCTTTGTGTCCAGCATTTCACTGCTGGGAAGTTTTATGGAAGTTGCTGTATTGTCACAAAAGTGACATTTCTATTTCTGTGAAGGAGGGTGTCAGCTGTAGGAGGTACTTATTATTTCTGCTGCTTGGCAAACAAAAGCAAACCTGAATTCCTGTGATGCTTTAGAAGAATTAGGAGAGTACTTAATAAATTATGTAGGAAGTAAGGGAGAGAAATTATTTAATGTGTCTTGAAGCCATCTGTTAAGCATTAACATTTGATAAACAACACGTTTATCAATGCAAGAAGAATCCACATTGACCCACTTGATAATGGTCATTTACAATGCTCTTTGGTCAACCAGTCATTCCCCATTTTCACCACCCTGCAGTTCAAAATCTGCTATGTGAGGGCTCTTCAGACATCCCAGGACCTTCCAGAGACCCCCATGAGTTTCACCTCCTCCTGTTTTGCCCAGTGCCTCCGACTGAGCCCGTCCTTGTCTCGGTTTTCCTCTGGTGTCTGGTTTTCCTGGTTCTGCCTCCGTGGCACCTTCCCACGGGTGGCAGGGCTCCGAGGGGTGCCAGTCCCTGCTGCTGCAGGGGGATGCCCCTGCTCAGGGACCCCTCGGGAGGGGCAGTGGCACACGCTCCCTGCACTCCTTCCCAACAGCAGGAGGGGCAAGAGCAAATAGGAGAAATCTTCAAGACTTTGTCTGATGTGCTTACAGGGATTCCTTCACAGATTCCTTCCCTCCTTCACAGAAATAGAAATGTCACTTTTGTGACAATACAGCAACTTCCATAAAACTTCCCAGCAGTGAAATGCTGGACACAAAGACTGTGCCAAAAGAATCTTACCCAGCTGACCATGTCTGAGTCCTGCCATCTCAAATGGCAAACAATAATATAAATTTCTCTAGGCTGGCAAATCACAACACCTGCTCCTAAAAGACTCATGAAGAGTCTTACAGGAGACACCAGCCAGTGCTCAGGACTCTGCTGTCCGAAACGGTCGAAGCCAAAAGCAGGTCAAAATGAGCAGCTTTTGTAAGTCAGAGGGTGTTCAGCAGTGAAGCAGCTGGCACAAGGAAGGTGGCTCCTTGTCTGTGTGCACTTGGAGTATTCTGTGCTGTTCCTTCGGAGCGATGGGTGTTTATTGCCAGTCCTGTGTCCTCCCCTCATCTGTTACTCGTGGGGGTCCCCCCGCGGGCCCCCCACCCATCCTGTCTGTCTTGGATGTTTTTTCTTGGTATCCTCAGCTGAATTCAACACAGTTCTTCAGCAATGCCAGCCTCTGTCTTCCTCACACCAAAATTGGTGGCAACGTAATTACAAAACCAGGAACTGCTTGATGAGGTTACTGGGTGACAGATGTGGCTTCCATCACGTTATTTACAAAGCTGAAACACTTAGATCAAGGAAAAAAATAATTAAGGACTTTCATCATATGTCATATACTAAAACAATAAAAAAGAGTACATGATCAGATCTTTTTTGGTAAGCTGTGGCTAGCACAGTTCATTTGGTATTTGATTTTAACATTTAACTTATTCTGAGGGATTTTGAGTGAGAAATACTAAGACAATTTTTTTTCAAAGAATTTGTAATTGTTTTTTCTTCTCAAGAGATAAATGCTTGTAAATAGTGTAACAGAAAGATTATATAAAACTGTTACAATGAAATGGCTGTTTTACATTGTAGTTGTGATCGGTATTTACATGTAGTTGTCACGTTTCTTTTTCAGTAGAATTCTTTGACATTATTTATCTCTGTACACCTGCTGGAGAAAATAGTGTTTACTTAGGATCAGAACTGGTAGTTTTGTAATGACCAAAATTATCAGACTGATCCATGCTATATGGAAGTATTTTTCTTGGAGTTTTCCATAGATGCTGTCAAGCAAACTAGCTATATTTTGCCCTTAGAAATACAAATTAAATCAGGCCTTCTGGTTCATAGTACTTGCTGTGTATTCGTAGTGGTTTAAAATAAGACAGTTATTCAGACTCCACACAGTGTGACAGGACAGGTTTTCATCCTTCCAGACTGGGGGCAATCCTTGCTGTCAGTGCTGCCCTGGCTTGGCTTGAGTCACTCACTGAGCCGTGCCTGTGTCTGCCTGGCTTTCCCTGAGGCACAGGGCACTGCCCTGGCTCCTGGTGCCCACCGAGGTGGGGGGAGCAGTGACACAGGGTGTGTGTTGGCGAGGGCAGTGTCTGCCCAGGGCTGGGGCTTCCTGCAGCCTCAGCAACCAAAGCAGAGCCACCACAGACTGGAGATGGTGGACAAGCTGAACGGGTCAGTGTCCTTGCACAAGAGGAGCACGAAATTCAAGTGCCTGAGCTGAGCTGGAGCCTGTGGGCTGGGAGGGAGGGTGCTCTTGGGTGCTCCTGAGAAGGTCACGACTGTGCTCTGTGCTGGTCCCAGCAGGACACCGAAGGCTTCAGCAACATTAGTCCTGCAGACACAGACACACATGATTGAGTATGAAGTGTGAGGGAGTGCTGTCAGGGCTTGCTGGTGACATTTTGAGGTTCTGTCACTACTGAAAGGCTGCAGAAATTGGAAAGGACAAGGGAAAGGCAAATGTTGTACTCATCCGCAGAAAGGACAAGGAACCTTGGAAGCTGCAGGCTGGTCAGGCTCCTTTTGGTCCCTGGGAAAATCATGGAGCAGTTCTTTCTGAAAGAACTAAGTTTTGACTCCACTTAAGAGCAGGTGGATTTGTCACCTCCCAAAATCTGTCCGAACCTCAGTGATTCTGTGATTCTTATGCCATTTACTTGTGCAGAGATTTCCAAAATTCAGTTTACAGCACTTGGCCCAAGACTGGCTTGCTGAGTCACTCTGCACTTCCATTTGCACCATGTGAAAACTGTAAGCTAAACAATTTTATTTCTTAATTAAAAAAGTTTCTAATTTGTCTGTGGGCTCAGAATCTCTCAGGCCTCTCCCACGAGTTAAATAATCATCATTAGCTTTGTTTTGCACTTGACCTCATCAAGTATTGAGATTTAAAACTGCATAACAGGCACAAGGGTCTAGTGGGAGGCTTGAGTACAGAGATGATACATAAACCTGCCCTGAACTTCCTTGGCTCCAGTAATTGCTGTTGACCACTCTGAATCATTATCTGTTCCATTAGTAGTCATTACTTTGTGGTTTTCTGTTTTCTGAGTCCATTACAGTCCCTTCTGCTTCTCTGAGAAAACTCTTACCAGACCTGAGAAGTGCTTTTTCATTGGATTGATGCCTTTTAAGGTGGACATACATCATTTGGGTTAGCACAGGAAATGAGATCTCATCAGTACAGCCTTTTCCAAAGGGAAAGCTGCTGCTCAAAAATGCAGCAGGGTCAGAAGATACAGACAAAATGCTATTGTGCAAAAGAAATAAATAGAAAAATTATTCCACGTCATTTGGAGTAAAACATCACTGGCTCGTTGTATTAAGTTATCAGCTCTTAAAAACAGGAGTTTCAGAGAAAGGGGAAACAGCAAATAACAGCTCCACATTATGGAAGGATTAAAAACCCCAGAAGTATTTGCTTGTGCCCTGCCTCATAGGGAGAGATACAGAGTATAAGGAATGGCACAAGGAGACAAGCAGTGGTCTCTCATTTATCATCATGGGATAGAGAAGTGAAAATGCAACAGAGGGATTGAAAACACACAATTTTATAAAAGGGAAGTCTTTGGTTTCGTTGGTTTCATTGCTACTGCATATTGAAGCTTTGAAAGTCTCAAAAAGGATTAGAGAATTATATGGACGATGTGAACATCCACAGTTACTTTAGATTAAAAGATCCTGGAATATAAGCTGTCACGTTCCAGGACATTAGACAACCTGTAAAACAAGATGATTTAGACAGAAATATTTCCTATGAGCAGGATATTGTGTTTGTCCACTCTGACTTATTTGGCTTCTTCCTCTAGAACACTGAGTACTGGGAAACTCAAACGCTCATACTAAAGTCATAATTCTTATGCTGCTGGATTTAGGCAAAAGTGTGTAAGCCAAGCATTTCTTCTTTCTGCCCTGCTGTGAAGTCTGTTCTGCCACCTGAAAAAGGACAGGTGACTCAACTGATCTTTGACTGACCTTACTGAAACCTACAATTGCTGACATTTTGTTTATACTTTCTTATCTCTATTCTTTGAATGGTCTCGTATTTCCATCTGGACCAGCTCTCAGGTACTCTGACCACACCCTGCTTTGGTTGGTCCTGCCCCTTGCAGAGCAGCGAGCCCGTGTCAGTGCCACAGCAGGTGCTCTGGTGAGAAACCGCTGGGGTCTGTGATACCCAGATGAGCTGGGGTGGCTCTGCTGTGGGCAGACATCCCATTCTGCTGCCTCTGCTAGAGAAGGTGACAAAGGGGTAGGGCTGGGTCATTTCATGATGTGGCGCAGTAGGAGCTCACAGTGGGAGCACAGCGTGTCCCCACTGCCACGGACAGGAACTTGAAGCAGCTCTCAGCACATGTCACATGTGTGTATGGGTGTGTATCTCGGGGTTCTCAAGCGTGTGTGGTTGTCACCCCTAAATCCTGAGCACAAGCCAAGGAAAGTGGTGCCGAGCTGCCTCCCCTGCCCGGGAGGTTGGTGTGGAGGCTGACGAGGGGCGTGCCGTGCCCTGCTGCCTGCCCCTACCTGCCTGTCCCCCCTGCCTGCCTGTCCCCGCTGCTGCCTGTCCCCCTGCCTGTCCCCCTGCCCGTGCCCGCTGACGGTCCCGCTGTGTGCAGCTGCAGATCTGGGACACGGCGGGCCAGGAGCGGTTCCGCACCATCACGCAGAGCTATTACCGCAGCGCCAACGGGGCCATCCTCGCCTACGACATCAGCAGGAGGGGCTCCTTCCTCGCCATCCCCCGCTGGATCGAGGACGTCCGCAAGTACGCGGGGCCGAGCATCGTGCAGCTGCTCATCGGTGAGCGGGGCAGCGGGGGCTGCGCCACAGGGGCCTTTGGGCGTTCGGACGAGTTTTCTTAGGAAGCACCGATTCTCCAAAAGAGGACGGTTCCGTTTGGATTGACTGCTGCTGGGAAGCAGCCGGCTTTGAATCCTTGGCTTCCCGGCGTGCCCGAGGTTCGCAGGGGCTGAGACGCGGCTGCTGTGGGGCCGTGCTCTGGGTGAAGATCCCAAGGTTCCCAGGGCCCAGAGGAGCTCCAGCACACCAAGCTGACGTGTTTTGGTGCACTGGAACACCCACATACTTCAGCAGGCAGCGGGTTTTGGAGGGCCTTTGGGACAGTCAGGGTTTGTCAGTCCTCTGCTGGAAGTTCTGCTCCCCAGCCCTGGAGTTTCGGCTCTGTACACCTGCTAATGCAAGAGCAGAGCTGTTCTGGAGTTCTCCAGGGTCCAGCAGACAGCTGCGGCTTTCACAACGTGGTTTTAGCTTTCGTTTTAGCCTCGTTAAGGTTTACAGCCACCAGTCAGTTGCTTTTTCAGTTCTCTCTATGAGTCTTGTTGGAAGGGGCTTAGGGGATTATCCAGTCCAGCCTCCTGCCCAGAGCAAGGCCAGTGTCAGGCTGATCAGGGCCCTCTCAGCCAAATTTTGAAACCCCCCAGGGATGGAAACCCTGCAGCTTCCCTGGGCAGCCTGAGAACCTCCTGCTAAGCACTTCCTGTGCCATACACAGTCATTATGGATTGCTGTGCTGTTGCCTTCTCTTGCAGGAAACAAGTCTGACCTAAGTGACCTTCGAGAGGTTCAGCTGGAAGAGGCACAGGGTCTGGCTGAGCACTATGACAACATCATCTGTGCCATCGAGACCTCTGCCAAGGATGCCAGCAACGTGGAGGAGGCCTTTGTGAAGATGGCCACGGAGCTCATGATGAGGCACGGCGGGCCCATGTTCAGTGAGAAGAACACTGACAGCATTAAGCTGGACAGCAAAGACGTTGTGGAAGGCTGGGGGTGTGGTTGCTGATAAGAGCTAGGTGATAGCCCTGCCTGTACTGCAAGTAGATGGTGCTGCACCCTGATGCTGAGTAGCATGGTAGCCATATTCTCCTCCTCCTCCTGTGAAACCAGCAGTTTTGTAGAAGTTAGACACAATCCTGTTTGCTTTGGTGTCTTATTTTTTCAAAGGGACTTTGGAGAGGTAGTTCTGAAAGTCAAACCCTCTGAAAAACTTCCTCAACATTTTTCCCCACCGTTTTATTTTCCGTAACCTTTGTACAAGATACAAAAACGGAGGAAACAGCTTTGAGCTGGTGATATGGGGTGGGAGACAGGTGGCTGGGGAAGAGACATGCAAACCCTAAGTTCTGTAGCTTTTAGCATGGCACTGTTGGCAAAGGTCACTTGTGGAAAAGGAAGTCTTGACAGTGTCTCTTGACACCCTCAGCACTCCACTAGTGACCAGAAAGTGAGGGTGTCTTTGATAAGGGTGTTTGAAGTGTCATAATCCCCAGCATTCTGATTACAGGACCAAACAGTCACCTGCCCTAGGGCATATGGTTTGCTGGTTATTGTTGGAACAGGCCCAGGTGGGAAGCCTTCTGTCAGGTTTTATTATGGTTTTAAGTCATCCTTTGCACAGAAACAAAATCAGCCCGAGCAATATGAAGCAGGAGTGGCCCAGGCTAGTTCCTTCAGTACAGCCTCAAGGAGGGGGTAAATGCATTTCATTTGTCATTGTTTGCACAGTGATAGCTCCTTTTTCCAAGTGGGTATCACTGAGGGTTTCCCTCAGGTCTCATCATTTCAGTCCACAGGTCAAGGCCTTGCACCACTGGAACCAGGAACTGGAGAAACCTTGAACTGGCTGTAGCCACGACCTCCTGCCATGTGCCTAATGGTCATAAACAGGGTTAATTCTGGTCAGGCATTTGACATGTTACCACAGTGTTCCTCTCTTGAGTGGCATGAGTGGATTTCATTTTTATATTGGTTTTGGTTTTTGAACCATGTCTTTCAGTACAGGATGAGCATGTGATGGGTCAGGAGCCCTCAGAGTAGCTGCAAACTGTGTGCATTGTGACTTCTTGGTTGTAAGAAACCAGTGTATTTTCAAGATTCCCTCCCAACTTTGAACCCAAATGTTTCCCTCTCCCTGTCACAAGTTACCAGTTCCTTTTCGTTTCTTGAAAACATTTATCAGGAAAAATCTTTTCCTTGTTGATCAAAAGTCTCCATGGTTAAGGAAAATGGGTTTCACAGTCCAGCTACACACAGTTCTTTCAGCCCTGGCTTTGCAGGGTGTTGTGGCTGCAGCTGCAGTACTGATGGAGCAGTGCTGGACCTGCACTCAGGCTCCTTGCAGAGATGCATCTGCCAAGGGAGCAGGGGTATTTTCACTCTGCTGTTACAGCAGAGGTGTTCAGGGATGGCAAATAGGTTATGCAATCCTCATCATTTGAAGGAGCTCATTTTCAGAAAGCACCCATTTAAAGTCAAGTCACTTGTCTCTTTTGAAAGAGGACTTGAATGGTTTTGCCACTAGGGCTGCATCAGTTTAGCCCTTCAGCATATCTAGTGTAATGAAAATTAGGAAGATTTAGGAAAGGGCTAATGGATACTAATTTTAATACTGCTCATCTTCCTGTAGAAAATACTAAACTGTTCTCTGCTCTTTCTGTGGTTTTTTTAAACTATGAGGTAGGAGTAACATATGCTTTGTAACCTCTTTGCTTCTAACCTAAGGGGTTAATTTTCAGGTTTTATAGTTGTAAGAGTGAAAGGGCCTTAAATTTTTCAATTCCTATAGTTTTCAGAATTCTAATATTTTATATGGAAGGGCAGGCTGAGCTGCAGTTCTTGGTAGTATTTTTGGGTAGTTTTCCAGGGCATTCCCAGCTCTTCTACATCCAAAGATAACAGGCAATAAATTGTCCAGCTAGACACTGAAAATGAGAATTGTCCAAACTCTGGATTTGTTAGTGTATCCCCTGTACTCTACTCTCAGGAGAAACTATGAAGACAGTCCAGACTAAGCCTGTCCTGGTGAGTGCTTTTCCTCCTCTTGGATGGTCCCTGAGACACAGAACACTCAAGCAGGTGACTTTGTGTCATGACACTCGACAGTTTACATGTGTGGGTCCCAGTCCTGCAGTTCTGTGTGCTTGAAGGGGGACCCCCAGATCAGCTCAGCCTCCCACTGTTTGCAGGATTAGTGCCAAATAATGCTGGTAAAACTTCACTCGTGGTTAAGGGCAGTGTTGCTTCTACTCACACTGAAACCTACAGTTTACATAACAGCTCATCTTAGAACTGGAACAAGGTGCAAACTGAACATAAATCCTGCTTCCAGTGCAGTCAGTGAATGAGTATGTTTTTACAGTAGATGAAGAGATGGGGGATTATCAGTCCATTGTCTTAGTTTTAAGGTTTGCTTAGTAAATAAGTAGAATTAGCACAGGCACTGCAGTTTTCTTTACAATTTGCCTGGATGTATCTCCTAAACTAGTCTTGGGGGTTGAGGCTCTGTCTGCAGGTCAGATAGGTGTAGGTCAGATAACATGCAACACAGCAGCAGTGGTTTGTTTGCTTTGTGTTCAAATGAAGGCACCAATTCCAATTAGTTTTCGTTTTGCTGTAGAAAACCGGCTTTAAGTCAGCTTTGTCTTCTAACTCTTGGCTCTTGGTGTGGTAACAAGTGTGACACAAGTTTGCATGCCCTGCTGACTGAGCGCAGGGCAGCAAAGGAACAGGCTGAAGGCTGGTTTATCTTTGGGTAGGAGCAGGTGGGAATGACAGTGCTTGGGCTGTCACAGGCAAAGCTGATTTTGCTGGCCTAGCCCTTGCCCTGGCAGCAGCTCTCTGGGCTGGGGCTGCCTGACCGGAGCTCAACAGACAATCGGACTTGGAGCTTTGCTCTGCTCTGCCGCAGCCTTTACTAAACCTGTGGCTCACAGAGCTGTGTGATCCAAGCATTAGGAAGGCAGTGCTGTTGGGTTAGTGCCACTAATCCCATTGAGACCCAGAGGGGGCCTGGGAGAAGGGAGTGAGTAGCAATAAACCCGCCATTGATGGGTACAACCCTGAGTGGCAGATCTTGGGTTGGGAATGTGCACTGAGGGACATCAAGTATTTCAGTAGTGCCTGTTCAGAGTTCACAGCATAAACATATGCCAGGAAACCTGTTTATTGGTAGTTGAACATTAACAGGACTATGGTGCAGAAATTGCTTTTAGCAGGTCTCCTTGGCTCACCATGTGTTTGCATTAGTATTTATCATTTATTTTTGGCAGTGCAAAAATATTACAAAAGCACAGAAGGGGACGTTGATCCCTGCCATGTAACACTTGGCAGTAGAATGCAGAGGCAAATACTGAAACGAAATCATCAGCAGAATGTGGTTCCCAGGAGCATGGGCTTTGTTACCCCTTGTATTGATTTTAAGCTAATTTTATCTCCAGTTACTCATCCAGTCCATCATCAAAGATGGAACTTGTACAAATATTTAGAATTATATGAATACAATTCCAAATAAATGTCAGCCCAGAAACCTGCCAACACTGGCTTTGAAAAACAAAATTTGTAAAAAAATATGAAAATACTTCAGATAGGAGGAAAAGTCCTTCATCACTCTCATTGTCCTGAAAAGCAGATTATTCCAGGGGGGAAAATACAAAACTAAATGAGTACCAGCTAATACCAGTCATGGGTTTCCAAGGGCTTCACCAGAAGGGTTCCCTTTTCTTTCTTTGTGAACCTGAAAAATGAAGTTACTGTCCCTCTGGTACCTTCCAGCCATGGAGGGCACTCAGTTTAACCCCTGTCAGGCATTCCCACAGGACACGTGTGGTTCTTGGAATTGACAGGAAGTGAATCCCGAAATTTGGGCTAATCACCCTAACCACTTAATTTTCTCTGTTCAAGTTATACTAGGTTGTTTATCAACTAAAAGACATTCTATATTTACAAATGTGGCAATGAAAGGTGCCATGTTATTAATGCAGATTCATAGTTACATTCTAGTTGTTGGAAGTGATTCCAGAGTCACACAACAGAGTCCTTGGTAAGGGGGCTGTTCTCAGATTTGACAGTTCTTTTCCATGCTGTAAGAAAAGGTTCACAGATTTGGGAAATGCTGTCTCAGCTTTGTTTTTGTAGTATTTGTAGTTTCATTTTTGCAGTGTCTGTAGCAGTGCTGATCATCCCAGTGCAATTCCAGGTAGAAGAGCAGCCTCTTGGCTTTACTGCCCAGGTACTGTTAGGTTAGTGAATCAGTTACAGAGCTCTTTGAAGCAGCAAGAAGCCTCAGATGGAAGCATTTCATTGCAGTCCCCACTGTGTACTTTTGGAAAACCCCAGCTATTCCACAGCTGCATGTTCTGGTTTCCAGCACAAGTTTACCCCTCTGCATCTTTTTTATCATTTCAGTTTGGTTTACTTGGAAAAGAGCAAGGTTACAAAATCAAAACAAACAAACCAGCCCAAATGTATATTTGCCCTCCATGGAATTGTTGCCAGGGGTTAGATCAAAATAGCCAGCATACTCCCCTTTCCTGATCTTAGTGTGACAAATTTCATCACTTTTTAGGATAACTGAAATATGTTAAAATGCACTTTAAAAATATGCTGTGAAGCATAAAAGGGTTGCAGGGGGTTTTTTTCTGTGTCTTTCTTGACAAGGGTTTGTGTGACTTGAATGCTGGTGAAGGCAGTGCCTATATGACAGGAGGAACTTTGGGCATCACTGGGAGTGTCAGAGCTGCCCTGTTGTCCCATGTGGGTCAGTCCCAGTGGGAGAGGAAGGAATGGGGCAACTTCCCAGGAATAATGAGGGAGTGGAGCCTGAGGGGCAGTCAGGGAGGATTGTCTGTGTGGTCTGATTAAATGTGTTAGGTTTAATCAATGCCTGCTGAGTTCAGAGGAGATACTTTCCTTCCCAGAGGTAAAATAATGCACTGCTTGAGCAGTTGTGGGGTTTGCTCTTTGCACCAGAAATGGGACTGCTGAGAACTGGTGAAGTGCATGGCAACAACCTTGTTTCACAGTGGGAGAGCTGTTAGAGCAGCTTCAAGGTGTGTTTAGAACCCACTCCTCCCGTTACGAGGTTAAAAGCAGCTCTCTCTCCCCCTCCCAGGACACCATTTGAAAACCTATAGAAGGTCCAAGATTGTACCTTAATAAAAATTTTTCGAGGCTTTTTACCATTAAAAAGTCACTTTTCATATTTCTTTTGGGGGATGCTTTTACACTTGATTAACTTATTTCCAACTTTATTCCCTAGCTGAACTGCTGACATTCGTTTTACTTTTTTCTCAGCCTCAAATTTAACAGAATTATGAGGATTAGTCTTCCTATCATGAAGCATTTCAGCTTTCATAAGGACATATGAAACACACCTTAGCATTAACCACTCTGTAGAAGTTTAAACCTCATTTTCCCCCTGAACTCACTCAGATCTCAGCGCACTTTTCAGATGTAATGACTAGATGAAACAGATCCCCATTTCTGTAAATAGCAGAGAAAGTACCTTACACAGGACCAACAGTGAGGCAGCCAGCAGTTCAAACTTCCGATTGTTCAGTCAGGGAAAAACACACATTATGGCACAAAGATGATCTTCTTCATATAAAAGCAGAGGAAACATTAGAGGGCTTCATTTCCTTAGAAACTCCTTTTTCAGGCCCTGAGCCACATAATTTGTGTATTTCCAAAACCACCTAGTAACCACCTTTACACTGCACTGTGGTGTGGAGCTGTGATGATCAACATAAATTCTGCGAGCAATTAGATTCCTGTGAGGATGTGAGAGAGTGGCTTTGGGGGACCTAAACTGTCACATGTGAGAACAAGGGTGGAAAAGGCTGTCCTCTGAACGTGCATGCAAACTTGCCTTGACAACTTGAAGGCAGTTTTTAAAAGTGAGCCAAGAGCTGAATTGTCAGAGATGTTAAAACTGCAGACAGAGGCATGTCAGTGTCTTCAAAAGCATCTCAGTTCCACTGCAAAAGGAGCACAAAGTGGTTTTGCACTAAAGGGAAATGGTTATCAGAGAAAAAAAAACTTTCATGTGAAAGGCAGAGCATCCTATCCTGATTATTCTGCATTTTTCCTGTTCATCCCCTATTTCAATGCTGTGCATAAGGAAGCATTTTTTCCCTTTATAAAAGATACTAAAATAGATTATTCTAGGTGCGAAAAGTAGTTTGATTCTTGACAAAATAAAATGCTATATGCATTTTCTTGAGAGAATGATAATGCTGCTGAGGAGAACAACTTTCCAAATAGGGTCTGGTGGTGCAGGATCAGGGATTCCCCCTGGGTTGTGTTGGCATGGTGTGACACACACACACACCATTCCCAAAGCTGGGGAAGCCAGTGGATGAGACCAGACCCTGCCCTGCCTGCCAGACATAAAGTAGGTACAGGCAGATACTGAGCAGAAGGAGAATTTAGTTATTTGTAATTGTTTTTAAAGATTCCTGTTTTCTGAGTCTGAGCAGAAATGGTTCCTGGCAGGGAGATGTGCTCAGTGCTGCCCATCAGCTTTGCCCTCCCGGGTGCCTCACTCGCTGCCCTGCCAGGAGCAGACTCCAGAGACAGGGACAATTCCAGCCAGTCTGGCTCACACACCTGTTGGGGAGAAGGTGAAAATCTCTAATTCATATTGAATTCATTCACTGCATTCCAAAATTGTCTGAGGGGTTTGGATGATAACAGTGTTAAAATGATTCTGCATTTTCTAGCACAAGTCTGTTGCTTCTTTCCATGGTTTCTTCAAGAGATGCAGCCTGTACCTTTCGACTCATCAGGAACTATTTTGCTTTGAAACTTTCTTAGCACAAACTGTCTAGATCTTTTGGAATATGAGGAGACAAGGGAGCAAGCTTGCATACTATGGTAATTTTTTATACTTTACCTTCATCTATTTATGAATTTATTATGAAAAGTATTTTTAAACATATGAAACTTGCTTTTGTTGTGAATTTTAGCAAAGTAGTGGATACATTGTACTGTGTATCATAAAAAGGTTTAATTAAACTTCTGGCAATGAACATCTTTTTTTGTTATTTTATGCCTGTTCCTTGTTGTGATGTGTTATCAGAAACAAAATCCAGCTTTAAGAAAGTAGGTGTCCTGTTCTACAGTGATGTGTGGTTCACTTTGACCCAAGATATGACCCAATGTACCCTTTATTAAACAAATGGTGCTTAACTCTGACCCTTATGACTGTCCACCCCCCAGAAATGCATGCACTTTCAATGGCTTGAGTTAGCTGAGCCCTCCAGTACAGCTGCCTGGAAGGTAAGAATTAAACCCGAAATTTTCAGCGTTGGAGAAATGCAAATAACTTTTTCAGTGTTTGCAATTAAGTGTAAACAATTTAGTTACAATTGTACCTTCTCAAGGGAACACTTAGATCTTGGATTTTATTGAATTGTGAATTAAACAAAGAAACGCCCCTTTCTTTTTGCTTGGCTCGTTAATTCTAGTGTCAGCAGATGAATAGTTTTGATCAGTGTTCAGTCTGCTCCTTCAGCAACAGCCTCAAGTACCAAAACAGCCATGAAAAGTTGTTTTAAAGCTGGTTCCTTGCAGTGCAGCTGAATTTGTGAGTTAATTCTCTTGTAATGACACGTTCTTTGCCACTGAAACATTCAGGTCCATGTCACTGGTGTGCACAGTGTGGGATTGAACTGGTGGGAGAGAGGAGGGGTGCAGGTGTGTGCTTAACACAGGAACACTGCAAGTGTCACAGAAATCATGCAAGTGTCATGCTGAACTCCTGGCAGGGACTGACCTTTCCTTCTTTGTGTGTTCTGCACATCTGTCTGAGAGTTTCTCAGTCTCTGTGGGGAAAAATCCCCAACTTTTCCCTGTGTATTTTCTGATATGATGTGATTCCCAGGCTGTGATATGAGGAACAGTGTCCCAGTTCACAGAAAGCTGGGTTCCATTTCTGTCAATGCCACTGTTACCCCCCGTGCTGGGGCAGAACATGCAGAGCAGTTCTAAGCCCTGGACAACCAGGCTGCCCTGTCACCTGTGACACCCAGAGGGGACACTCCTGTGCCAGCACAACCTGCTGCTTCCATGGCTCTTTCCTGGGTCATCTTCCCTCAGCCCAGACTGGGGCAGAGCACCAAGGGGGCCACCACATCCCCCTGGACACCCCCCAAAATGTGCACAGCTCATAAAGGGTGTGTGGAGGGAAAGTCACTGTGAACAAAACCACCCCTTGCTCTGGTCTCTGCTGCCTCATCATCCCTCTGTGTGGCAACTTAAATCCGTATCATTCACAGGTACCTTGAATTTCTTGTGGAAAACACCCTGGCAGCTGTTCAGTGGTTTATTCTATGTGCATATGCAAACACTTTAAAGTGCTTTCTAAAGAAAAACATATGACACTGAAGACAATACAGGACTGTAGTTTAAAATCCTCTATGTGTTGTATTAACAAAAATAATTACAGGATGTATTTTTGTAGGTTGGTTTTGTGATTTTTTTTGGTCTAAATACAACAAGAGGTATCAAAAATAAAAACATTACTCACAAAGCAGAGGTTCTATTTACAAGAAACTCCCGCAGGATGCTCAGAAGTATTTTTGAATGTGATTTCAGTGATGACCTTCTGCACATCCTGGTCACTCAGGTGTTTCCACAGGACATTTCAAGCTTGAAAGAAGTACTGGAACATTCAGCAGTTCAGTTCTTACACTGAACAGGACACTGGGAAACATTAACCATTCCAAAGAGGAATGTGTCAAAATTGAAATACACTTTAAAGAAGGTCAAGTGAAAATCCAAGTAAGAGGACAGTGAAGGAAAGGAGAATAGGCAAGATCTTAGCTTTCTCCTTACCTAATGCAATACTAATTCATCTCACTCTTAGCTGAATAATTGGAAAGAACATTATACTAAATGCAGCATTGCTTAAGAACTTTAAAAAAATTCACCTTTTCAATAGTACAGGTTGAGATTTCTTCTAAGGATTTCCACATCTCAGCTTGTTCCTAACAAAGAATCACTACATTTCGTTTTAAGGTCCCATGGCAGGGAATGTTAGGAATTCCAGTGCACTGTTTCATGATACTTCTTTTCAATGGTAACTCACTAGACTTCAAATCCTTCCTTAAAATACTTTTCAGGATATGCCACCAAAATCTTTGCCTCCTGGTACAACACAAGTGTGTACTGCACCAACATTTCTCCCCTGTGTTTCCCAGCAGTACCTGTGTGCGTTAATGGTCTTTGCCCACCCCCTGCCAACAGCAGCCTACCTTCAGCTCTGTGGTGACCCAGCTGCACACCCTGAACTCCGGGGCTCAGCCACTTTCACACAAACAATCATGTTAAGTACAGCTCAAGGGACTCACATTCACACCCTGCCATGCAGACACAGCCTCAGTGGGCGGGAGATATACACTGAAAACCTGTCTTCCTTTTGGCTAACAACCAGTGGCAGCCTCATTAGCAGCCAACAGTGTTTCTTCTATTCACACATTTATGTTTCCATAAGGAATGAAATTTAAAACTATATATACAGTTCCTTCGTGAGCCTTTTCAAGTGTTCATGCATATTCTGAATTAAAAAGGAGAAACAAACTGACCACCTTCTGTTCTTCCAACATTTTTATTCCTTGTTTTACCGATTCTCAAAGTTCAAGAGCTCTGCAATGTGCTATGGCACTGAAACAATGTGACTTCAAATCATCCTGACAAGGTACAAAATTACAATCCTCACTCAGAAAGATTTGCATACTTTGCAAATACTTGGTGTGTTACAGAAAGTGCTACGGAAATAGGTGGGTATCTGTTTATTGTACCAATAAAAAGGCAAGAATGCGCTGCTGTAAATACTTTCCCAGTGAAGAAACAGGAAATGAACTGTTTAGAGCAGTGTTCGTAAATCAGATGCAGTAAGATACCTTGCAAAACATTACGAGTGATAAATCAACAATCCTGACAGTGGAGAGGGGGATCACAGTGGTTTGCAAACAGGGAAAACACAACAAAATATGACTTCATAGCAGCTGTGTTCCCCTCATGGCATAGGTTTTCATGTTGCTGTTGGGATGATGAGCAGAGAAGAAGTTGGCCAGGAAGTCATTTCACCCCGTGCCACCACCTGTCTGTCAGTGCTTATTAGCACAGAAATGTTTCCAAAGACATCTCTTGGGTGAAAACATTTAGAAGTATTTTACAAAAATAACGTCAAAAAAAGTACTTTTCTGGGTTTTTAAAAAATGAACAACTATAAAATCCATGAACCAAACAGCATGTAACATGGACACAAGATGAAATATATTACAACAAAGGCCAGATAATTACCACAGTGGTACGAGGCTTCAAGTAAATCATGAGGCACTTTTTGGCCAAGCAGTAGTCACTCTTCCACTGGCAAAGTCCTACTCACAGGAACACCTGAAACGGAATTACTAAAGCTTTTTAAGACTCTCGATTCCTCAAAACAATGTGCAGGTACACAGGCAAAGACAGAAGGCCAAGTGTGGTGCCCAGTCTTGGCTGCTCTCCTGGCAGAGCGTGCTCAGCGTTGCTGGGGTGCCCCAGGGGCACCGAGGCAGCCCTGCCCACCCTGAGTGCCAGGGAGGCTTTACACATCCCAGCACAGGGAACCAGCACCAGCTCCAGACACGGGGCAAAGCCAACAGAAAGAAAGGCAGTAGCACAGGGTCATGGTGAGCAAGTCCCAGGCAGAACAGACTTAAACTCCACTCTGATTTAGGAGAGCTCTCCTCATTGCAGAATCCCCAGCATGTTGTGCTCTGTACCAGCCCTTTTGAAATGGAGTGACTGACCCCAGCACCACACTCTGAGATCCTCAAGATCCCAAATATCTGCAGGCTAAATCTCCCAGCAAACAAAAGAAGCACTAGTAACATGAAAGGCTACTATGAAATATTGTTCTTAAAATACCTAACATAACCAAGAGGAGGGTAACAACAGGCAACTGAAGCCAGAAGTTATGTATTTTGAAGTACTATTAAAAGCATTATTGATATTTAACATACTTAAACATACTCATATACCTACATATACACTCCTAATAAACACACCTAATGCACTAACTTAGAAGACTTCAGAAGGCAGCAGATGGCAGCGCCGTTGTAAAGCACAGTCTGTATTTTGGGAAGGAAAGCACAGCACCGAGCGGTCCTTCAGACATCACCTCGTCTCAACCAGGTGCAAAGTTCTCCAGCTGGAAGACCAGGTCTACAGCAGCATCAACATCTGGCACGATGTGGTCGGGTTGCACCAGAGCGGGGTCGAACCCGAAGTCTCTGTGGCCGTGGAAGGCGCGGCCGGCGGGGCCGTGCGGTGGCTGCGCCGCAGTGTGCGGGTCGTACAGCCCAGTGCACACCAGCACGGCCCTGCAGCGGGCAGCACCCGCCGGCTGTGCCCTGTGCCCCACAGCCCCGGGCAGCACGGATGGGCAGCGGGCAGCACCCGCCGGCTGTGCCCCCCGGCTGTGCCCCACAGCCCCGGGCAGGCGGCTCTCACTGCCGCAGCGCTCCTGCAGGAAGCGGTCGTACAGGTTGGCACCGCAGACATCGGTCAGGACGTTGTCTCTGCAAGCACAGGGGAGCTCGGTCAGCGCGGCGGCTCCGGCTGCCAGACGGCCCGGCAGGAAGGACACCTGTACAGTTTCAGTATAAACCAGTGTGATAAATGCCATTATGATTTGTGTCAGTAAAAGCCAAATGGGTAATTGCAGCCCCATAAAGGGAACAAGTTGCTATTACAAAGGTGCTGTAAATTATGGTAGAACTGTTTAGTTTCTCTTCTTTATCCAAATAATGTGAGTGATGGTAGAACTGTTTAATTTCCTGAAGAATGCCTGAATTGTAAAGGGCAGAACTGACACAACAAAGAAAGATATGTTGAAGACTGTTAAACATCACTGTAAAATGTATATGTATATAATCTAATGAATATGTATGAATTAAGTGGATAAACCTACAACCTGTACTGTGCTTGGCAGGCGGTTTTGGGGAGCGAGGACTCTGCTGCATTCAGTGCACTGTTTGCTTTCACCATGTAATAAACTTTTATTCTAAAATCCCTTTTGGGTCTGAGACTCTGTTTCTCACACCAGTTTGATTTATACTTTACTTTACATGGAGCTCTGCAGCCAGAGAGAAACCCAGTCCCACAGCTATTCTCTTACACCATTGTCATGGAGTGTGACACGAAAACAAGGAGTCACTCTCCAGGCTGGAACTACGGCCGGGAGCAGGGGGAGGGAGAAATCAAGGATAGGTATGAGCAGTCCATGAATGAGCTTATTGTGTTTCTAAACATCTTGGAGCTTCTGGAACAGTCTTTAATGCAATGCGGCTCTATCTCTTCCTGTGAATAGGATTCTGTGATGTGCCAGCTCATACAGCAGCATATGACCAAGCTTAAGGACCTCACAGATAAATTCAAGCTCTGCATTATCTAACAACTGCCATTTACTCAAAGCCAGTTGATGTTATACCAGTAAACCTAAAGAACAAAGCACCCAGGTGAAAGTTTTTTGTTAGATTTACACAGCTTATTAAAGATACAAATAAATAAATAATGTGAAGAAATCACAGTTGCATATAAACCACTTTTTATGCTTCTATCCAAATTGCACATAAAAAGAGCAAAGTGTTATTACTTCTTAAGATAAGAAACATACAAAATACTGGGGTGGTCGCAATGGGGTGGGAAAACAAGTTGTAAGAGTCGTGCATTTTCCTTGGCTGGCATTTGTGCTCTGAATTCATTCCCTGTTGTGCTCCAGGCACAGTACACCCTACCCAGGGCACAGAGGGTGTGGATGGGCTGGGGTCGGGCTCAGCTCACCTTACCCAGGGCACAGAGGGTGTGGATGGGCTGGGGTCGGGCTCAGCACACCTTCCCCAGGGCACAGAGGGTGTGGATGGGCTGGGGTTGGGCTCAGCACACCTTCCCCAGGGCACAGAGGGTGTGGATGGGCTGGGGTCGGGCTCAGCACACCTTACCCCACGGCATAGAGGGTGTGGATGGGCTGGGGTCGGGCTCAGCACACCTTACCCCACGGCATAGAGGGTGTGGATGGNCACTCCCTACCCCACGGCATAGAGGGTGTGGATGGGCTGGGGTCGGGCTCAGCACACCTTACCCCACGGCATAGAGGGTGTGGATGGGCTGCCTCCAGTGCCTGTGCAGGGCCTGGGCTCGGATCAGCTGCTCTGCATACTGGTAGGTCAGCCTGCTGGGTTTGCCCATCAGTGCCTCGTACTTCAGGTCTCTGCCAGTGATCTTCTTGTAAATGTTCTCCAAACAAACCATGAATGTACCATGCCCAAACCTACACGGAGAGAAAAATCAAATCAAATTAGATTAAGCAAAGATGAAAAAAAAAAAACAAACAAGGCTTTTTTTATTTCAGGATTTTTTAGGAATAAATTATAAAGCATGCAACATTTCACGCATGCAAAGCATGCAAAAGCAACAGCAGCTCTTTCACTGGAAATAAAGTGCTGATCTGCTGAACGACAAACACCACAATAAAACCACGTTATTGGGACAGCACAACACATTTCTGTTGTTTTAAAATTGCTCACTGTAGATGTCCTGGCTGCCTTACTGTAGCATAAAGCTATCATACACATCTTCTGCCAACATGCTAATTGGAGAGAGCCTGAGCTACCAAGGAAGGGTCTGCCGAGGTCTCTCACCCACGACTGAGGCAGCAATCCAGTCACAATAACAAGCTTCTATTTCAGCATATGTTCAAATTATAGACTGAGAGGAGAGGAGGGGAAACAAGGCTATTGAAGAACTACCTTCTATCGAAGGCAAAATCAAATGAAACCTCTATCAGAAGTCATGCCACCTGGTTCTGCATGTTCTGCTTGTTCCTCTGATGTTCCTTAAGGAACTTACTACATTGTCCTCAGCTCAAAACCATTCTGCTTTCAACCAGCAGGGTCCTCAACCCTACCAGGAATGAGGGGTGGAAAAAAGAAATACCAAAGGAGGACCTAATGAAATGAAACAATGGCCTTGATAATTTTTTCATTTTTCCCTTTTAACTGAGGCCCTGAGGCCCTCAGGCAAAAACCCCTCTTTCCCCACTCTTCTGGGAGTGAGGAAACAAAAGAGTTCAGAGCTTAAAAGCAGTTTTTCTCTTGGGTGACTGGTTTCCTGGATGCAATAATGCAGAGAGCAATAAGGCAGCATTAGCCGAAAGTGCACTGCTCAGACACCTTGCACTCAGAGCCAGGAGCTGCTGTGAAGCTGCAACAAGCATTTGGTATCCCAGTGCTGGCAGAATTTTACTGGAGAAATGAGGAAACCCCAAATACACACACATTATAAAGCCCTTACCTTGGGGACTGTGCCTCAGCTGCCCACATCAGATCCATGTTACAGGCAAGCACAGGAATGTGAGGGTAGTTCTCATGCTCATAGGGATTTCCAGGATAGCCATTGGTCAGCAAAACATCTATTATCAACTGCAGGCTCGTTTCCCACCTGACTGGCTCCCCAAACAGCACCACAGCTGTGAGAACCAAATGACAAAATAGACTTATGGAACTGCTAACAGGGCAGCCAATCTCTGACACTTGGTGCAAAGAGACTGAACAAGTAATTTAATATAACCGTGAACTGATCAGTTACATTAATTTTGGTATTAATATTTAATATATCACATACCCATCCATTCACAGAAAACCTCAGAAGCAACAAAACCCCACTGCAAAATCTACAGTTTTAAGTTTCTCCAGAGCACCCCAAAAATTTAACTTTCAAATTGTATTTCTAAGTCTTCCACACCTTTGTAAATTCTATGCTTACATACAGTATTTAAGTAATCCACCAAAGGTGTTATTTTGTTCATCTTAGAACAAAATTGGAATGTTGTTTTACAACATTTTCCTGGTCTCCAGCAATAATCTGGCAGGGATTATTTAAAATCCTTAAATCCAGTTTCTACTTGCCTGTAGTTGAGATGAGGATGTTTCTCACACTACAGCCCTGCAGTGACCATCCTGACTACTCTTAAGGACTAGACCAAATATTTCTGAACACATGTCAATTCACTTCTCATTCTGGAAAGGAAGGCACCAACAGCCTGTTAGAGGCAGATGAAAAGGAAAGGAGACCTCATGTACCTTTGAAACTTCAAAAACTGCACTCATTAAAAACCAGTTTTACCACATAGGAAGCATTCCAAATGACTGACACGTGTCATTAACAAAGAAATTTTAGAATTGTCTCAGACAAATTTCTAAAGTGTCCAACAACCTAAAAATAATTTCTGATTATAAAGCACAATAAAGATATTTCACCTATTAATGGATTAAGTTAAATAAAGATAACTGACCCTCAATCTTGGGGAGCTCCACAGCAGAGGGGGACTGCAATAAGAAAAAAGTGAAAGTTTTCTACAAGATTAAGCATCTACTACTATGTTTAACAGAGCAGATTGAGGTGTAGCTCTCCCAGCTGCCTCCTGCAGCAGTGACAGGCCAGGCTCTCCCTGCTTTGGTCGGCACTCCCAGCACAGGCAGCAGGCAGGTCTCTGTGCTGCCCACACACCACCCTCCTGCTGCTGCTCAGCTGCCCCTGCAAACTTCAGCTCTTTAGGTTACTTGAGTATCAAAGTGGGGGTGTTCAATTTTCCACAGCAGTCAGAGGCCTCTAGTATGTCAGGACATTTGAAAAATAGTTTTTGAGGTGTATTTCTTCAACCCTGCCGACACAGAAAAATGCATTTGATAAGCAATTAAGAGTTGGCCCTTCATTATTTACTCTCTACAGTGCCAAACACATTAGCAGGTTCCTGACGTGCCCCACCCCAGGGCTGAGAAGCACCAGCAGAAGGTGATGTACCTGAGCCATGGACTCTGAGAGCCCCAGGGAATGCCTGAGCTGCACGTGGGGAGCATCCACTGCACAGACTGCCCCTGGACGTGCACAGTCCACACAGGTGTTCACTGGGGGTGTGTTCACTTCTCTTTGAAATTCTGCACAATGCACTTGAAACCACACTGTACATACTGTTAACAACTAAATATATTTAAATAATAGTATAAACAACACAGGGAATCCTTTGGAGGGAAATTAATTATCTGCAAAGCATTAATTTACAATCACGGCCTACAACCAATACCAACTCAATCCCATACTGCAGGAAAAAGTTTGTTATCTTCCATACATCTGAAGAACCTCATCAGCTTTCCTAGACAGATTTTGAAGCAGGTATCTGCATTAGATTATAAATTTTTCCACTACAGTAAATTACAAAATCAAAGACTGGGTTAAAGAATTACCACTGGAGAGGAAAATACGGAGTTGTTCTTGAAAATGTTGTAATAAAACAAATAAGGAAACAGAAAAGCAAAGTCAAAACATAAGGTAAGAACAGCAGCATTAACTTGGTAGTTAAATATTGACTCCTGTTATAGAATGTCATGCAATGAGCAAACAAAGAGCTTTAAGACAAAAATATACACTCACCAGCAGGTTGGGTGTTCTGTCATGGTCAACTGCATCGAGCAGGGGGTGCTTCTCCCTCAGCATCTCAATGGTGATGGGCTGGCAGAAGCCAAGGCTGGGAAACACCACTTAAGGACAAAGAACTGCTGACAGGAAAAGAGCTTCAGAATTGGTAACTCCATTTTAACAAAACAAAGACAGTTTATCTGGTAAAGCAAATTAGCCAGGAATGAAAGCACCATCAAGGACTGACTTTTTCTTTGAGAGAAACATATAATCACCCCATTGCAGATAAACAGGAGACCAAGGTTTTGCTATTTTGTACCCAATCTTGTAACGTACTTTTCTCTTAGCCAAGCCTAACAAGTTTTGACACTTAACCAGAATGTTCCCTTAGTACCTTTTTCTCATCTTTGTATTTTAAATGGAGCATATACTTAAAAGTTGAATATGCAGTTTTTAAAACTTTTTCAAAACAATTTACACCAACTCTAACGAAAATCCCAATAAAAAAACAAATGCAGAAGGATGTTACTGGAAGCATGAGCAAAGATTATTCAAAAGCTCAGGTTATTAACTTACAGTTTGAAAACTTGATACCACTATTATATGAACATAATTCAAGTTCTTGCAGTTAGTATAGAAGTGCCATAAATATTGAAGTGCAGTTTTACTCTAGATGTTGGTTAAAAAGACACACTTACAAGCAAATCTTCAGCCACTGAACTAAAGTCAATGTGATAAATAACAGACAGAATGCCAGGGTCTCATCCTCACGGGAGCACAAACCCTGTGGGCTGAAGTGTCGTTTGCATATGAGTCAAAAAATAAAATTATCTTTTTTCCTCACTCACATGGTCTGGCGATCGGAAGATTTCG
>VXAU01001833.1:0-79514 GCA_013399695.1 Formicarius rufipectus
AGTGGGTGAAACCACGACACCATGTTTTCCCTTACTTCTTCACATTTTCTCCTTTCTTACTCCTCTTCAGCTGTGCAGTGTTTCCTCATGAAAACACTACTGTATGCTTTGTGTTTCTAAGGCAAGACCTTTTTTCCTGGCAGTGACAGAACACAGCACCAAACTTTTGGCAGCACAGACACTTTGAGACTATTCCTATTTCTGCTACATGAACTCGTGGCTGCTTGTTCTGAAGAGCAGGAGTGGTGGGTTGTCGTGCCTTCACCTCCCACCAGTAGCTCCTATCTTCTGTGCAGCACACAAAGTTTGCAGGGTGCAAAGCAAAAGGAAGGGCAGTAAGGAACCAGCCACTCTTCCCAGGAGCCAAATCCTTTTCACAGCAAGTACACTGGCACTTTGAGGGGGGCAGACAGCAGGTGAAGAAAAACAAACCTTAAGAACTGGTTCCCAGGTGACATTAAACTAGTGCCCTGCTAGTAACTGCTCACCTGTGCCTCTGACATATCCACTTTCTTCTGAGTGTCTGGAAATTCTGCACTGAAACGACGAGTAATCTGGGGAATCTGTCCATTTGACTGAACAGTACCTGTCACAAGGGGAGGAGACAGAGAGAAGAGAGTGTTACATTTTTGTGATACTAACCAGATCAGGGAAAAGTCAACTAAAGAAAAAGGCTGTAAAAATGCCTTTACAGTGTCCATGAAGAACCACCTGTTATAGGGGTTCATAATTCATATACAATTACATAATTCACTAAAATTCATATGGATATCTGTTTTCTACTTCAGGTTCATTTTGTAGCTTTTCATATTCAGTTCATTACTTAAGGAAAATATACAAAGTACCTTACATTAAAACCCATACCTGTCCATATGCCTCCATGGCTGTGGCTGACAAACTTACACGCAAGTGGTAGAAATACGTAGACTTGACAGAAATTATCAGTGTGTACAGGTGTTGACAAATGACGAGCTTTTTCTCCTGACTACTTTACAAGTGCTGATTACAGAAGGGACCATTAAGGGTGACACAGGAGTAGAGATGGGAAGCTGGCTTTGGAAGGGAAGCAGAAATCTAACTGGCATGGTTAAAGTCCACCCTCTGGCCTGCTGTTGTTTGAATTCCTGTCTTTCATAACAGTATTTTGAAGTATGTAGTGTCTTGTAGTATTACCACATTCTCCGTTTTTATGGCAAGTTCTTGCCTTTAGTTTAGGCTAAAGACTAAAAGTGCCACAGTTTCATATCAATCACTCATGAGAGCTGAAGGTCAGAGGGGCTGATCCACTTAACTTAGTAAATGAGATAAGAGCTCTGAAACTTCTTGCCCATTTGTAATCATGAAGATTTGTGAACTTCCCGGTCTTCTCAGATTACTGCAGATCTGCACGCTGGCTAAGTTAAAGCTCTGCAAAACGTCTGCCCACCATTCCTGCGTGTGTAAGTGATATGCATAAATAACCTGGTACTGTCAAGTGGAGCAAGTGAATGTGAGACCAAAGGACAAACTTAGGAGTTTTATTATGAAAAATTCTTGGCCTCTGTATAGTCTGATGAGGATTAAATAAACCCTCCAGTTTAGTGCAGGATTTTGGGAAGCTGTACATGTCAAAGCAGAAGACAGGCTTTGGTGCCTAGAGATACACATTTGTACACATTAATGACTGCTTTAGCTCTACTATAATTTACAGTTCTGACATCCAGTAAAGTTCCACTCATGTACTTCTCTGATGTCAGTGAACCCTTAGCTGTCTACAGTGTAAGTCTAAGCAGAATGATGGCTCTAATCTTAAGTGTACTTTACTGAATAGTAAAGAGGTTCCATGAATATTTTAAGAAATAGAATAAATTATTTTTACTGCCTGCAAATTACATGACTGGCAGAGAAGTAAGACAAACTCTGCAGTATACTTAATTTCCTAGAGCTGTTTAGGCTTCAAGGGATGATAGAAGGTGGTCTGAAGTCCTTATGTTTTATGCCTGACTGCTTTGATGTTCAGCATATTTAGTCCAAAGTACCATTTGGATCATTCACATTACAGTCTTGTGTTTGTTGAAGGACTCACATAGAACTCAACAAAGCGATTAAACTAATCTTGTGACTGTATAAGTGCTCAGTGGAAGGAGATCTAAATCCCTGGGTTCTGTGGCTGTGTCCTCAAGAGAAGCAAGTTACCGTCTCTCCTCCCTTTGCAGTCCACAGCAGAGCAGGAGTCTGGTCTTCACACCGCTCAAAGAGGTTGCGGCTCTTGGTCATACCGAGATCTAACTAAATGAACAAGTGCAGAGAGAGATCTACACTATCCAGTACAAGGCATAGTATTCTACTTGGCAAATATGATACACCAAGGCTGGGACATGGTAATTTGTTTCTTCTTCTGTCAATGGATTTCATAAACTATGCAAGACTTGAAAGTAACACTCAAAATATCTCCTGCCACATACCTCCACATATGCTATCACATATAAAATCAGCCAGCTAATGGACTCCCAGTCAATATAATATGTGAATCTATGGAATTTTTTATAATTTAAATGTTATAGTATTCCTTGCAAGTCAATTTCTCCAAAATTTCATGGTGAATTAGTATTTGTTTTAAGAAAAAAAAATAGTCCAAATAGAATGCAAAATTATAGATACTCAAATGCAAAATATTCCACCTTGTAGTGATAACAAACATCTGAATAAAGCAACTTCTTTTATCTTCCAAACATCATGATATTGTGCTGGACAACTACATACACTGTGTTTTTTAGTGTCCAAAGACACACAGTAAGGCAGAGAGGAAACCAACGTATTTTGCCCGAGATGTGCCTGGTACTTCAGAACCATGGACTACACAGTTTAGGGTATATTTGAACACACAAATGCTGGCTACAGCAGTGTGTCCAGGGAATAGTGTCTACATGATATGCCAGAACAGAAGTTCCACCTGCCTTCCTTTGGCAGCCATGGAACTTAACAGATTACAGCCTCTGCTAAACTCACACAGGACTGTAGTTTTCTATGGCAGATTTTAGCCTATACTGAAATCAGGTCATGCAAATGGCTATCTGAAAACAGAAGAAAACATGCTTTGTTCCATTTCCAAAACATAAGCCAAAAACTGCTCACAGTCAGGCAGTTCAGGTTCTAGTATTATAGCTGGGCTCCAGGTTTTATACAGGGCAGCAATGAGAACTGTAAGACTGCCAGAATCACAGTGACTTGCCTCAATTAGAAAGCTAATGATCCTTCTGAGATATTACCATAGAGACAATATACATGACTGAAATCTTTCTAGGCTACTCAACCATTTAATGCAATCCAGTAGTTAAAATTAGCAGTATATTCTATTGAGCAAAGGCAGGGTTCATGGATTCCAGTCAGGAGCTGATGTCCCTTGGAGGTCTATATAGTCTTTATAAGGCCTCAATCCTGCCCATACCCAGTACAGACTGCAGCACCAGCATGGAGCCCCACTGGCCAGCCACCTCTCTACTGCTATCAGCACCAGAACACGAATGTTCCATGGCTGTCCCATCCACCCTCACTCCACTAAACCCCTTCCCCCAACAGTGAGAAAATCCTCTGATCTCTAAACAGTCTGAGTCTCCCCACCCCAGAAATCCATTTATTAACAAGATTTAACTTGAAGGAATAGTATGAAGACCACCCTCTATCTCACATGTACTGAGAATAGGTAAACTGAAGCCTTAAAAAGGTTTTTGGAGGATCTTGAGTTGTCTACATGAGAAGTCAGAATATCAACTGCCAACACTGATTTTGACTTTGCCTGTCTTATGACAGCAAGTAGTTGGCCAGCATGCCCTTCCCAATAGAAAACACTGTGTCTTAAGCATGTCAACTAAAAATACTCATGCAAATTACAGCTGTATCATTCACTGTTGTATTTGTATTGTGATAAGATCAGCAACAGCAATATGATGAAGCTCCTGGAAAAGGTTAGAAAATAACCCCATCTTTTCTGACTCTGTGTCCTTCTCTTAACACCCACATTATTACCACACAAATAAATCAAAGGCAAAGAGAGTGGCTCACCCTCTAATAGTCTCTTTCTGAAAGGATCAATCTCAGAATATCCCAATCAATCTTTTTACTAATTGGAAGAAAAATTCCAATACAGCCAGTGTGGAGAAAGGTAAACATAAAGCTTCAAGACATTGACCATCAGTCCCTAAAATGTAGACTAAGGATAAAGATGCCAACAGACAAATACCTTATTAAATTAAGCAGATTGAAACTGATCTTCAGTGAACTGTCTTTGTATTTTCAGAGTTCTAACTTTAAAGTGACAACTCTGCTGCTGGGCTTAGTTACAGACCACAGTCCTGTCTACAACATATTATCTTGCTGCATCGATGGGACAGTACTCTGAACAAAGACTATATGCAACACTGACGGTAACAGAAGAAAGCAATAAATGTGACTTCAGCTTCTGCGACAGCATCAGTACCTGCTGATGAGGATCCTGCAGGGGCAGCTGCAGTCCCTTGATTTGTCCACAGGGAGGACAAGCCAGCTTTCTTCACTGCACATTTGTAATTATCATAGAGTGTCTTGCCATACTGCAAAACAATAAAATGAGCATTTGTTAGGCTTGACACAGGCCTAAGCAAAGCATTCATTCTGCTCTTGGACAACTTTTCTGACCCTGTTTCTTCCTACACAGTTTTGTTAAAAAATAGCTTCTACAAGTGGTGTGCCCTTTTCTGGACAAGGTTGGGTGGAAAGCATCTCTGTGATAGCACAATAAAACATCAATCCCGCTGACCAAACAGAGTCCTACTGATATCATTCTTACAATTTTATGTCTGATTCAGTATCTGTAAAATTCTTGAAACTTGGATTCTTGAAACCAACAGCTCTCAGTAAATATATTTTTCCATTTTTTTCCCAAGTATTACATTTTCAAACTGGAGACTTGAGACACAGGCTCTAGAGCAAACAGGTCTGTCAGTGTAAGACACAAAATAATTTGATGTTCACCCCATACCTTTGTTCAATGTCACCCTGCAGCACAACAAAACACCAAACTAACAGCTGAGAGGAGCAGGTCTGTGTAGGAAGGTCCAGTCAGTACCAAGGCTATGTATAAATCCATCTCCCTTAATGTTTTGTGCAAAACAAAATGGGCTGTCATTTAGGATCTTTTTGAAGAGGGTGAGAGGCAAACAATTTGGGTAGAGCTGTCTTGAAAAATGTCAAAGCGGGACTGACCAGAACTTGCACCACAGCATATTATTATTAAGCCAGTTAACTCTGCAGTAAGTTTTATGAGTGCATGAGTTTTACAGCAACTGAACTCACTCCTGTGTTAGCAAGAAAAACACACTGATAATTAAGTTTCAGGGACATTCGGCAAATTCATCCTCATCATGCACTTCTGATCTTTCTTTCTGTGGTAAAATTAGCATGAATGTCCATTCTTGTCACAGTATTTCCAGTTGAGGTGATGACAGTCAGTAGCCTGAGGAAAACAAGATTTTACATAAAATATATTTAAGAAAATTTACTTTTAATCTCACCTTGGCAATTCTTATTCCTGTTACCCACTGATGCAAGGTTGCTCGATCATCACAGCATAAGTATTTGATATATTGTGATTCCTTTTGAATCTGGGGGTGCTGAAAGATATTCATTCAGGAAATAAGACACAGAAATTAAATCACCATAAAAAAATCTGAGGGCACTGCACAGTGACCTTGTGAGAACACATCATGAAGATGATTTGAAAAAAAACCACCAACGCAGCAAAAACAGGGTATAGGAAAATATAAAAAAGATGGTGATTATGAACTATACACAGCTTGCCACTGGCACTTTTTGCTTGAAATAATTTTAATGCATTGTAATGTGAATTCAAGAGCTACAGTAATGTAACAGTGATCTAGAGTTCAATGAAGTTTACAAATGCTCTGGTTCAAGGTCTAGCACTCAATGCATAAACACTGGAAGGAAGTCTGTTTCTCATTGTGGTTTGTCATATGTAAGGCACCCAGACTGAACACTGAACATAATTAGTTTTCAAGGAGAATGTTAAATTTCTTTAAGCATAAATCCTGAGCTGAAACAGATTTTTCTTCCTAACTGCCTTTCTTTAGGCTGAATTCTAACTTTCTTCCTATACATTTTTACTCTGCTTTACTCTTGCTGTCGTTTACATCAGTTATGTAAAACTGTGGTATGTTCTAGATAAATGAACATTCAAAATGCAAAACCATCAGAAGTGCTCAATTTTGTTTGTACCAGAAACATATACAATTTTTAAACCTTTTTTTCATTTTGGACAAAATTTAGGATCCCTTCCCCGTACTGATCAAGGTAGTACTGGTATATGTTGACATACCTTTGCAACTCCAAGACCACCAAAATGCGAGGCTGACTACTTGCCTAGGACTGAAAATTCTGCCTAAGACCCAAGGAATTTGGTTTCCCTGCTACATCAGAGAAGGATGTAAGTCTTCAGTAACTTAATGGAGTAATATATATCTCTTGATATGCAAGGAAAAGAATGAACTCAAAGGAAAAGGCTTCAATATCCTTTATGCATGTGTTCATTTCTATCTATATTCTTATAAATTACAAGTTAGTGAAATATTGTGAAGCTCCAAGGATCTACTGTTGTCACATCCCTCTCTTTTCAGCCTGTGCAGCTAAAACTCTGGAGCACACCTACACCTAGCAGCAAGGACCCTGGGTTTATACCTATTAGTAAGTCTCCAAAGCAGAGCACTCCTGGACGTGGGGAATTCAGGAAGGTCCCTCACAGCGCAGAGTGCTGTGAACAGCCTGCCAGCCCTGGGCTCAGGCAGGTGTCAGATGTCTCCTCACAGATGACTGCTGGTGGTTGGGACATCCTGGCTCACAGCTGGGTGATCCAGGGGTTCAAAAGCAAAGCTGAATAGAGGCCTTGCTCCTCAGCAATGTGTCCCATGCTCTACCCTCAGCACTGCAGCCAGGCCTCCCTTGCTTGTGCTGACCCAGCTGCCACACTGATGCTAAAAAAAAAAAAAGGAACTGCTCTTGGTTAAATATAACCCATTTCATCATGCTGTAGTTTTGGTTCTTCTTAAACCCAGCAGTACACAGCATGGCCTCACACAGGGTGTGGGGACAAGGGGCACTGTGGCTTGGGGAGAATGGGACCACACAAACCAGTACTGCTGTATCATCATATTATGGAGCGAGACTAAACACAGCAGGTAGATAACTGCAAGGAAATAAAAACCAAAGGGATATTACTCTTGAGAAGTCTCACAGATGAGTCCTGAGGCAGTCCCTGTGTTACTGGTTCCTGCATGTTTGCTCTCACCTGCTCACATAGGTCACCCTGTTGGCCGTGTTTCTGCAAACACACAGCTGACCGTATCCCCATGACAATGAACATGCCATCTGCCCAGCCCTCTGGAAGGGCCCATGGCTACCCTATTCTATTACACTGCTCTGGGGCACCCCCAAGTTGAGAACTAGGGACATCTCACACTGCAGCTCCAGAGATGCCAGCTCACAGTCTCCAGGTGCCATAACTGCAGAGCAGGCACCATGCCCACCTCAAGGACCCTCACCCACCTGGTCCACTCACACACAGTTCAACATTCAGGGCTGGATCTTGCTCTTAATACACCTCTGTCACGTATCAAACAAAGGCAGTAACCAGGACCCTAGACAAACAGCTTTCTCCAGCTCCCCAGATCTGCCTGTCCTTGTTTCCTGCAGTCTCAGACAGCCTGAATGCTGCTCAAAGTGAACTCGGCTACTGCAATACATGGCCAGGACAGAATGCCTTAAAATCCTTATTACACCTTCCACCATTTCTCCATTATGTGACCAAACACAGTGAAAACCACTAGAGAATCCAGGCTCAATGGTACCTTTAAAAATGAACTGTAAGCAGGCACGTTCTGTAGCAAAGTATATCCCATATCCCTGGGTTACATTATTACCAATGGAGAAAAAAGAACCACGAGGTGCAAATGAAGACACTCTAACCCTGGCTAAATTCAATTCTTCAGGCACTTTTCAATCAGCCACTAGCAATTTTGCTCTGACAAGTAAGGTCCTACTCCAGCCAACAGATGGCACCCAAAGCTTTCAAAAGGAAAACTGCAAGCTTCCCACCCCCCCTCCTTTTGCATGACAAAGTCCAAACGATTTACATCTCTCCCCTCATTTTTCAAACACCACAGCTACCACCAGTTTTTTACTATAAGAAAAAAAATAAAAGATTTATGCAATTTAGCAAAGGATTCATGCAAACATCTGGAATAAAGTCCACACTGTGTAACAAGGCAAAGGCATAGAGCAAGGTACTGGTACTGCACACACACAGCCCTGCCATGGCGATCTGCTTCTGGAGCGCTCAAGAGGGGCTGCTGCAGACCTCTCCTCTGGGGCACCCTGTGCAAGTGCTGGTTGCAAAAGAACATCCATACTGTGTCAGACCAGAGGTCCCTGAACCCAGTATCTGGACTTTGACAGTGCCACAAATGGGGGAAGAGAAAGAACAGGATGTGGTACTTCCTTCTCTGTACTCTCGCTGTCTACAACTATTTTCAGGTCAGGGGCTTTCTGAACCCCATGGGGTTTCTCTGTGTTTAGGTTCTCCTCCAGATACTTGTTCAGCTTTTTGTTGAGTACAAAGAGAGTTCTGACACCCACAACATCTTTTAGCAACAATTTTCACAGATCTGTCACACACTATGAAGAACCACCTCCTTCTCTGAATGTGACTGCCACTAGCTTTGTGTAACATTTTGTCTCTTTTTCAGCCTACAAGCTCTAGTCTCTTCAGTCAGTCTTCAATTTAAAGTAATTCCTTACCTTTGCTTATCCTTGTTAGTCTTGCTTGATACTTTTCCAAGTTTATTATATATCCTCTTTGACCTGAGAGAACCAGAACTGCAAGGTGACCAGAAACCATGAACTTGTGCCATGGTAAGGCAACATTTGCTGTTTTATCATCTGTGCCTTTCCTGATCATTCCTAATGTTTGATTTATATATCTGACAGCCACTGAGCACTGAACCTCAACCTCACAACGGCCTTCCAGAATTCTTCAGTCTGTCCTTTCCTTGATGGTCTGAATAACATATCATCAACAAGCTTCCTCACCTCACTGCTTACCCCTGACTATGATTATTTTGAGACTGGGGGGTTCTCACCATCCTGAGAAGTTGAGAGGGAATTGTCAGTGAACGAGGTGAGAGTATCCCTTGCTGGATATCATGGGAGTAACTTAGTGGCTACCCTCCACCCTATTTTTCACTGGTTATTGACTCCACTAAGCAATCCATCTTAGCTACTGATATTCACCAATGGGGCCTAGTCCAAATTGCCCCAGTCAGTTCCCTGATAAATGACTTCAATCAGCAACCATGATCAGGTGCAGAGTGACGAGTATATGCTGTCAATTAGGGACCAATCCAGCAAGCTGCTGAACCCCCAGCTCTCAGAAGGAAGGTCAGACACCTCAGAGCCATTTGGGCACTCTGTATTTTCTCTTAACAGCTGAGAAGTTCTGGGTATTACTTTCCAAGAAGCAGCAGCCCTGGCTCCCTTTACATATATCGTTATCAGTGACACTGGACCCATATCCCATTGAGGAAAGCTGGAAACGTCCCCATCACCCTTCCTGAGCTTTGTATCTGGTCTGTGGAGGACTGTCACATGCTGCCAGTGCAGAGGCTGCCTACAGCGACTGTCTACAAGGCCAGACCACAGGATCCAACACCAGCAGCACCAACTTTAATACTGAAGATTATTATTAAGTGGTCCAGATGGAGGCATTTGGCTTCCTGTGGTGTTTAGATCCATGAAGCATGGTACTTTTTTATGCTGCTTACTTTTCAGCCAGGAATTGCCACACCCCAGCCCAGCAGATTGGTCCCTTGGAAGAACTGTACCACAATGAATGTGGCAAGTACAAATGGCAGAAGTCTCTGCTGTCAATGCTGACCTTTACAAGCTTGACTCTCCACTAAAAGCTTCAGGCAAAATCTGTTAGATAGTGCATAAAAACTGTGACTAAGGGTAAGCAATTCAAAGAAGAATCCAGGCAGCTCTAAGTCCCTAGAAATGTTGACTTGGTATGAAGATCCCTAAATGATTCTATGAATCTTTGAGGACCAATTTTCTCCTTTCACAGCTCCTGCATCTCAGGAAAGTGCTAAGTACAGCTCACAGATGTGAGCTGCAGTCACTATGCAGGTCTGGTTTTGCTACGCTAGATTCAGAGTCCCTGTAATCAGTCTGGGAGACTAAGAGGGGTCATAACAATACCAATCATGACAATCATGTGAGAAATACTGTACTTTAAGGCAAAATAACACTACCCTCAGTTAGTGTTACACATCTCACACACAGACACAGATAATTAATTTTGTTTCAGGGTGCATACCATGTTCTGAGAAGATCATTAAAATCATCTGACAGCAAAGTGAACACATTTTCTCTGGAAAGGTTTAGCACCTTTGCCTCTAAAATATACAGTACCAAAATTAATTACAAAAGACAACTGCTTAAAAACAACTGCTCTAGAAGTCCTAGCTTGAATGAAAAGTGGGAAAACGCAAGTAGAAAGAGACTTCAGAATTTTTCTTATACTAAAAAAAAGTAACAGCATTTTGAAAGAATATGGACCATAGTGATTTTTTTTCTGTCAACACCAAAACCCTTAATAATGATGAATTAGTCACATCATTGAGCCTGATTTTGGAAGTATTAAGGTCTGAGCACCTCAAATGTCAGGCTGCAAAAGCACAAGCCATGTTTCACCCAGAAAAGCACTGAAAAGTTTTGGCACAGAATTTATTATTTTCTTCTGAGCCACTGCCCATAAGCATCAACTGTCTAGAGATAAAGAAAGCAGAAGCAGTGGAATATAAATATTTTCTGGAGAGGTTTAAAAAAAATATTTGTCTACAGATTATATTTTCAGATATAAAATAAACTCTTTGCCTAAGGAAAAAAAGATAGAACACATTGAAAACCTGAAGAAATGGGAACTGAATGATGTGGTTTCTGTGGTGTCTGCCAAAACAAATGACTAAAGGCCATGTGTGCATGAAATTGGAGACTATCCCAATAAAATGTTCTTTCTCTTTGCCTTCTTCCAACACTGAAGATGAAAAGCAAACTGAAGTTATTCAGGCATCTCACTGGACTCCTTGCCCCAAAATATATGGATCATTGCTCATTCTCTGAGGCAGAAACAATAGTCAGAGGCACAAAGAAAGACTAACTCTGATCAAAAGCTTTGGCTTTCAGCTGATTTTTCACAAAATGGTCAATATTTTTGGATACCTTATCTTCTACTGATGAACTTGTGCCATGTTGAACTAGCTTCTCAGAAGAGACTCTTCTGGATCCCATGACTGCAAGTAGAATTAATACTCAGCACCTTTCAAAAAATCGCATTGAAGTGGTTCAAATTTGCAATCTGCTACTGAACATGGTCAAATTCTGATGTTATGCACTTCTTGCATGAAGAAGATCAGGCTTATGATCTTTTGAAGACATGTGTGAACTCTACAGATCAACCAGTAACTGTCTTATTACAAGGAAATTATTCTTTTGACCCTACATTTCTCTAATGCTCGAGGCAAATTTTTTAGGTCATTAAAGATATCTGTAATAGCCATTGTAACCAAAGAGGTCTGCTTGATGCAGGAAATTATATTTTCTGAAGCTATTATATTCCATTTCTCGATTTTTATTCTCTGTCCTTATTTTCTCCTTTGTTTATACATTAATCTTGCAAAACTGTGCATGTACTACAACTGTAATCCCACATATCTGAGTGTTCTGCAATAAAAAGTATTTCTGCTTTTGCTTCTTCAGTTTATCTAGCAATGAATTGTATTCGAACAACCGAAGCATTCCTGGTAACACAATTTTCAAATATTTCACATAAAGAAACAAAAAAAATTCCTGTTTTTTATCCTTGTTTTCTGCACTAGCTATTTGTTCTACATAGTGTTTTCTATCTCAAACACTCCTAATTCTCAGCTTCCACCTTCTTAACTGTCACTGTGTGCAATGAATTACATACAAGACTGTCTGTGACGGAAGAGGGAATCAGGAGCTAAGCAGCTAACTACCAAATTAGCTGCTAGAATGACACTGCTGTTGCAAACAGAAGCTATGCTTCTGGAAAATCTACTTCCAAATTTCTCTAGACCATTAGAATTTTTTTTTAAAAAAATCAGTTTCCAGATGGTGCCAGGAATACTTAAGTGTTTTGACTGCACAAGAAAATATACCCAGCTGTAGAAATAGAGGGTGATTTGCCTTTGTCTCAGTTTAATCCCCAGGAAACCAATTTTTTTCATCCTAGATTAATTCAGCACTATGCACCATTACCTCCAGATTACTCAAGCATAACCAGCACCAATAAACTATAATTAAATCCACTCTTTGTCACAGGCACATCAGACTGACTAAACCAGCAAATTTGCATATAGATTACCTTGCTATTTGTCTGCTTTGAAAGATTTTTCAACATGGTATGGCAAAATCAGCTCCTGGACTAGCGTGCACACACATGCACACACAGAGACACTCCGTGTGCAAAATAAACATTACGTTCACAATTTCTGCTCAGTGCAATAGATGATAGCACAATGAGCAGATCCCTTCCTTCTTGGTGGAATCTCTTGGGTTTGAGGGCTTTCAGCTTCAGAACATGAAATAAATTACAAAAGATCTCATCCATTTCCATGGCATTTCCCATGTACACAATGAACCAGAATATCTACAGGGAATCTAGGTATAAAATCACAAATTTGTCAATGCAAAGGTAACTGAGGAACCAAACCACTCCTACGTGCGGTGTGTGAAATTGCTTTTTCTGTGAAGGAGAGGGAATTTTTCCTCACCATTCCTCTGCCAGGAGTGGCCAGCACTCTCCACAGGGTGGCAGGGAGAACGAGAACAGTGCTGTGACCCTCTCCTGCCTGCCCTGCTGGGAACACAGGGACTGCTCTGACCTTGACAGATGCAGGTTTTAGTGAGGGTCTTCTTTCACACTTAGCTGCCCTTTCCTTTCTTCTTTTCTGCATATAGAGGTCTCTATTATGTACAGACTCACTCTATCTGATGTCAAAGGATGGGATCTTTAAATTTATATAAGCACTACACTTAGGTTGAGTAGAAAATAGGAAAAATCTGCATGTTTAGAGAAGCAGATGTCCCAAAACTATTTCTTTTATTCAGAGGCTCTATTTTTAATATGCTGAGAGTTCTTTGTATGTCTTTTTAAATGTGGGACTTCCTCTGAGGGAGAAAGGTCTGTTTAGCATTGGTATAGAACAACTGCATTTAAGCAGGTTAGAGTTCAGTGCAGGCCAAGTAGCCACTGGAAAATAAAGCAGTTCAAGTTTTATATTTGCCCCAAAGCCTAAGAATTCCTGAAAGCCACTGATGCTCCTGTGCCAGGCTGCACTCTCATCCTCAGGACCCAGCCAGACTGGTTCTGGTCTGCTGCCAGGGACAGCTACAGGTGACCCTGCTCTCAGACACCAACTACCCAGTTGCGCCCTTTTCTGTTAGTCCCAGCTGGGCTTTCTGCTTCCTGAGAGCAACTGATATGAGGAAGTCACTGCTCTGTTCCGTTACTGCAGTTGTGTCCTGAATCATGCTGAAAGTAAACTCCTGAATAAGCTCAGTAAACTGCTCATTCTTTTGCTAGTAAACACTGTGATGTGCTTTTTAATTGTTTCTGGCACACCACCCTTTTGCCTGTTATCTCCTCAGTGTCTTGACAGTTAACAAATAAGCAAAAGACACCCCACTTTTGTCGTAAGCTATAGCAGACACAGTGGGGGGCTGACATAATGGGAAGAAATTATGGGCAAGGACCACTCACAACATACCATGCTTCTCTAGCTGTAAGAGGAACATTCTACAGAATAATCTGCAGACAATATTTATATTTGAGATAGTCTAGGTGCAGCTTCAAAATCACAGGCTGAAAAACCACCTCAGTTTTAGACTAAGTATAAAAGCAACTTGCCCATGATGTGAATGATCGTGTTGCTACACTAATATCAGTACCCAAGCCAGCATCAGCTAAGTAACCCAGGTATGATCATGGAAGTTGGCATGAAATGGCTAAATTAAAGAAGAAATAGGACAGAGGGAGCTGTTGGTTCCTGGGGATTTGATGTATGTTAGCTGGAACAGGCACTAGGACAAAAGGCTCACTGTCTCTACAAGACTCACACCTGACTGTAGCCTAGGAGGAAAAACTGGAGAAAAAGCCCATGTCCCATTTAGACAGATCAATGTGAAGCAACATTCAAAGAAGTATCATGAAGACTTTGAGGCAACACCCATATTGTTCAAGGCTGTATCAGACAACCTGAGAAATCTCACTGTCCTAGCTAAAACCAAGTCACCAGGGCTGTGGTTAACATTAGTTACAGTGCTCCTCTTTCCTTTGTTTGCGATACCTTCCCTCCAAAAAGACACACTGTAAAGATGACTAAGGCTGGGGGGAGGCAAAAGGAAATGTTTTATGTTTTGTCCCTGCTAATATGAGATAAAAGATTCAAAGGCAGGAACAAATCTTACTCTTCTTAGACTAGTTATTTATTTAGAAGGCTCATCATACAAAGGGGTACTGGAGGAAAAGAAAGGATGCTTCCTTCAAGCATGAGGTAAACCAGCCCACCTCACTGGCCATTTGCTCCCATTTGAATGAACAAAGGGCAATTCCCTGTTCTTGAAGTAAGAATGACAATTAGCTTAACCAGTCAAAAATAAACACAGTGTTTTTTCAACTCAATGCTTAAGGATGGGAAATTATGCCTGGTTCTGAATTCAGCAGGATATTCCACCTAGCACAGAAGCAAGGTACTGCTGGAGCTGCTACACCCTTGTGTTTCTCCTGCACTATAAAGTATAAGGTAGTCTCTTGCCTCTCAGCTGGGCAGTTTCTTTTGTTGTATATGAGACAGCAGAGCAAGTAACTTGGCTGGTGACTGCTCACTGTTTTGACACAGCAGTTTCTAAGGGGGTTCTCAGAAAGCAAAATTTCTTGAAAAAAATGTAGTGGTATGCTATCATTCAAAAACATTCCAAGTGGCACTATAGCTTGCTGGAGCTAATAATGGCTGCAGACTAACATTTTCCCCAAAATGCGAAAATTTCCTTTGATTTTCAGCCACCTCAGTGAACAGCTAGCATGGGCTATGGCTGCTATTTTCTCAGTTAGTGTTGCCCATTTGTTGTAGAACAGATAATCTTCTCCTGCAGCCAACACAAACAACTAAGCAGAAGAGAACCGCCACATATCTCACCGTCTTGAGGGACACATGGGAATGGAAGAGATGTGAAGACACAGCAGAGTCTTGGCTGAGAAGAAATTTCCAAACAGTTTGGACTAAACTGGACATCCAAATTCCTTCAAAATTACTGTTACCAGTAGAATAAAGACAAATGTCTACCCATGAAATCCATTGCCTTTTGCTCACTGCACCTTTCTGCTAAAGTGCTGTCATTTCACCTTGAGGACTTCATTCTCAAAATATGGCAGGATGAGAAATAGCTCAAGGATGATGGTTTGTTTTTCTTTGACGTGTCAGGGTAAGTTTCTCCCAGCAAAAGAAATATTTTTTTCTGGAAGACTTCCATATAAAAACAAACAGGAAAGGAACAAAATGTGACTAAGTATGATAGATGGCTCTGTGTTACTGTCCACACACTTCTGTGTCACCAAGCATCCAATCAGAGAGACCGGTATTTAACTTTGCTCTTTCCCTCAGCCCACAGATCTCAAGATTTATTACATCATGAGCTCCAACTTCCAAAGGCAAAAGAAGGATATGACAGAACTCATCTCAGCAGCATGCCTTCAAAAAGGTATATGTAAAATTCAAATTAATGTACAGAAATGTTAACATTTAAACTCTCCATTGCACTACCTTCAGAAAGCCACCCTAAGTTAGAGATTTCTACTTCTGAAAAAACAGAAGATTTGAAGATATCAGTACCTGCCCACACTTCCTGACCAACTTCAGCCACTGCAAGAGAGAACCATTTAAAGAAGCCACAACTGAAACTCTGCCAGTGAGGAATCTACCAAATGATGATTTGTAGCAATTAAAATGAGAAACAATCACCGTAACACAATCTATTCATCACTAGCTCAGAAATAGTGATCTTATCAATAGGATGTTTATTCTAGCAGTGTTACTAAGTAGGTTTCATACATTTATAAGCCTATTACACATAAAGCTTTATTTAGTGAGCTTTAGATCTTGTTCTTCACATTTCACATTGAGGGTACAGCACTAATGTCACACATCAAATAAAACAAGTATTTTAATTAAGTTGTGACTTATTGCTAGTGTAAACAGTATATCTCTTTTCACAAAAGATGGCAGTAATGATAGTGAAAACTTAAATATATTGCTACATGAATTCGAAAACCATGCTTTTATTCTCACCTGAACAAAATGTTAACTGTTACTAAATTAGTCAGATACTTCTTTGACCAGTCATCTGTTTAGAAAATAAATTTCCCCTTAATTTTTACACCAGTTCCCCTTTTCCCTTTTTTTTAATTAGAGGTTGTACTTTTCCAAAGCCATACTTACCTATTAACTGCAGAAGGCTCATCACTATTTTACAAAAAAGGATAAAGTGTTTCTTGCAGAGCATTTTGTGGAGGACTATAGTATTAAAACTGCTCATCTGTGTTAATTAGATAGATCTGTTTCAGAAAATAAGTATGTGTCTATAAACCACTTCTGCTTGGCCATGTGTCAACGAGGCCAGCAGACATTTTGGAATGGAATAAAAAAAGTGCTGTAAGTGTGCAGCTACCACCAGACGTGTGGTATTTTCAGTGACCTCTGATGTTAATGTTTCCTGTACTTTTTTGTTTCTGAGATGGCAAGATACTGTGTTTTCTAATACTTCATTTACACTGCAGGTCTTCAAATAGAAAAGCAGCAACAAGCTTATCTTCTGTTTTGTACACAGTAATCCCACTCTAGTCTAAAACCTGTATTAATGACAGATAGCAAGCAAGGCCAAATTACTGCAACCTCAAAGCTGCATTTCTATCTGATATAGGTGAAAAGCATGGGCTTCTTTTCCTTTCCTGAGCAGAATGTAGAATTCCCAGTCTATTTGCAGTCCTATTACCTGGAAAGGCAGCAATGAGATACTTATTCAACAGTAAGCACTGATTTTCCTAAGTGAATGAACAATATATTTTGCCCTCCTGCCACAAATAGCTGTGTAATAAATTGTGTAATAAAATATGACAAATAAGACGTCTATTCCTGCAAGATTTTGCATCTCAGTTCAACAAAACCCTCAAGAGATATTACTATGCTGCAAAAAAAAGTAGACATACTTTTTACTATATAATCCATATTGCTCATAACATCAACAGTAGGCACAGCCAGTCTTGTCATCAAACACCTGCCTTGTGTGCCATTTGTCCAAATATGTCCACTCACCTGCACATTCAACCCTGTTTTGAACACAATTTTATAGATGCAGTGTAGGCATGTATCATAGTATCATGTATCAGTATTAATACTGATGTATTAATATTGTAAATGTATGTTGCTGATGAACAATGAAGCAAAGAAATTACACATGATTTTGCAGGAGGTATTCTATCTCTTCAGGGTGCCTGGAGCTTCAAATTTAAACATGTTTACATATAAAAGAACACGTGTGACATTTGCAGAACTTATTTTCCTTGTATGTTACCTTTAAGACAAAGCAGTGATCTGTAGGTGCCTTGTATTTCACTTTGTGTTGATAACCATAATACACATTCACATTCTCAAACTGAAGGAAGCATGCCAGATCCCGTGATGTCTACAAATGAAAACCAAGCACATAACTGTTAGAACAAACTGAATTTTGCTGTTAAACTCGTTATTAGACCTTTTTCAAGTGCATAAACGCCAATGCTTTTTATTCCTGTAACTGTCATGAAGCTGAGTGAAAAAAAAAGATTAATTTTAAGCATGTGCAGTCTTAAACTAACAAGTGGAACAGGGTAAGTACATATTGCAAATAATATATAACACTGCAATATTTTGCTCTTGTTCTGGTTTTGCTGTGCTTCATTGCTTTGTGTGGAGATTATGGCTTATGGATAAAAAGACCCAATAGAACACTACAGAAAGAAACCACACCCTTACAATTCTGAGTGGAGAAAGAAGGTTTAGGGTTCTAAATTGCTTTGGGAACTTGTTTTTCTTTCATAAATGTAACAAACAAACTCTCATCAGGACATAAGCGCACATTTAATATCTTTTGCTTTGCATGTTCTCAAATTCCTTGGAATCATTCCTTTTCTGTTTATCATGGTATTTGTTTGTTCACAATATATTGCTAAAATAACAAGGTTTCTTTTGCTGGCACATTTCTCAGTGAAGAATTTTGCATACAAAACATAACTTTTGCAATCCTTTGAGTGGAAACGCAAAAATAGCCATGTCACATGATCACTGTTAGCTAAACTGAGAAATCAGAAAACTAGTGGAAAAAAAGAAAACAACAAACCACAAACCCCTAAAAAGGAGGTTATATTTCTGCTTAATTGGTTCTTCTATGCTGTTCTCATTGATACTTTCATTACAATACACTCTTGAGTTGACTTTATTTACAATTTGAGTTTGCAACTAAGATTTGTGAAGAGAGGAAACACTCCATACTCGATAGACAGGGCTTCTCCCTCTCCCCAGTCTCCACTGCAGCTGATGCCAAAGATTCTACCAGTGACTGTACGGACTGAGGTTCTTCAAACACTCTAAGTTCCTAAACATGCTCAGATCCATGCATAATGAGTTGGTTCTTTACCTTTAGGAAACAGACAATGGTCATTAAGACCAATATGAAAGCAGTTGTTATTGTCTTCTAAGTAAGGCACAGATTTTTATGCAAGAGATGAAGGCACTTATTGCTAGCATTTGTGCAATGTTAACATGACATAGCAACACAATTAACAGAAAGAAATTTTTAAACTGTATTTGAGATCTTGATGCTGGTTTTTTGTGACTCTACTGTTTTGTAACAGTATGTTTTTGAATGGGATATAAGTAAAACAATGCTGAAGAAAGAAATTAGGACAGCAGTGTTGACTGATGCTGGTTTAACAAAATAACCCAAACCAACAAAAACCACGATGAGCATGTGTGTCAAATTATCTGTCCCCATATTTTCACGTTCATCAGGTATTTTACAGCCAACACAGAGTGCCACAGGTATGCTAGACCTCTTACTCTCTTGTAAAAAGTGAAAACATGAATATACAATATATTTTAAAACAGCTGCAGCAGCTGAAGATACTATTGTATGCCAATTCTTGGTTTCTGACCTCAAAGAAAGATCACTCTACCCACAACTGAATGATGTGCAAGGTGCATGTGCACTCTTCATAGCACCCTGACATGAGATGAACTCTCATAATATAAGGGCTTTGACTGAAGAGCTTCACTGAATTCTGCTGCAGTGCTTTAAGATGTTAACACCTCAACTGCACCCTGCTCATCTACCAGAGATTACTGTCTCCACAACAGACATGCATACCTGAGTCCAGGTGTTCCAATACAGAGTGAAGTGACTAAGATCACCATTAAACACAGATTTGAACACAGAGACTTGACTTTCTCTGGAATGGTTGAGACATGCATCCTTTTGATGAAGGCTGTTACAGACACAGGAGCAAACAGTTGACTGGTACCATTTGAAAGAGCTGACGCTATCTCCTAAAGAACTAGATTCAAGGTGCTCCATCCCTGTGACTGGGTGAGTTGGGAATACAGTGACTTTAAAGCACTCACACTGTTCCTAAACATGGCTCAGTTATGGACAGGGTGGCACACAGGCTGTTACACAGGCTGTAACAACTAACAGGTAATAAAGTGTGAAACAGCTGTCATAAGGTGACGGTGTGGCTCCATCTGAGCCTATGTTTGCAACCTATCACCTGAAAAAAGAAAGCACTGCCCTCATTTGCACTATGATGAGGAGCCACTGAAAATGGTATCACTGGATGATGAAAAAGGCTGAGTAATTATCACGTTATGCTTGCCCTGCCTTGGCACTGTACTGCTGGCCATCACTGGAGGCATGCTACAAAGAAATGCCAAAGATGGACTTTGCATTTAACTATTCTTACACTTTTTCCACCTTGTACACATTCCAAAGAGCATTCTAGACCCTAATTGATAGGATGTTGCATGTGCAATGTGATTTGAGGAACGAAAGCTCTTAGGGTCAGATAAAGTCAAAGTAAATTGCTGTGAAAGCAGCAAGGTAAACCTGTGTTTCACTGCAACCTGGTTATAAACATAGGTCACTGGAGCAGCAGTACAGCGTTAATTTACAACGTACAACGTTTTTTCCTTCGTAATTTAGTCAGGAAATAGCAGAACAGTTAAGTTTCAAAGCACAAATCCTAGCAGTAAAGCTTCACCAGCAGCACCAGAATTTCCAAATACAAATCATCAGCAGAGCTGTAAGTGGTAACAGAAGTGGTTTTCAAAATAAAAAACAAAATATAAAATACTATCAGTTCCAGAATCCACCATTTTACCTCATCACTGTGGAAATCAAAAGACAGTCACGCTTATGTGCAACATGTTCTTTTGCTTCTCCACTGCTGGCAATTCAGACTCTTTAAATATTTGGCAATATTAAATGTCAGTGCATTTGATTGAGTCAGGTGGATGTTTCTGTCCCTCTTCTTTCTACACAAAAGGCAGTCTTAAAAAACTCAAAAGGCACAACACATTCTCTAGGTACAGATAGATCACCGTAGGAAAAGAAGTACAGCATTTCTGAATGCTGGTTACTGATGCAAAAAACATCAAAGTAAAATTCTACCTTTTTTGTGGTAAGAAATAAAGTTTACTCAACAACTTTAAAAAATATTTTTCTACAGGGAACCCATATAGAGCGAAACATTTTGTCAGCCAACAACCAGCTGATGGGTGCCTTGCTGTTTTTCTTCCTCCTACTGACTACCAGAGAGTGCTATTTCCTTAATGCCTTTATCTATCCCTAAAAATCAGAAGGGGAGAAATGTGACAGGATTCAGTGATTACATTCTAGTATTTGAACAAGTGGTATAGTCAAAGATGAACCACAAAAATTCCAACTCTCTCAGACGCACCAGACAGTGCTCTTAAAATGTCACCTTGGGAGTTCTGGACTTTCACCTCCATGAATGGTTTTATTGCTAAAAGGATTATTTGGCTTCCTGACCTTTGTTTTCCCTTTGGGTACATAATAAATTCCAGAAGCTCGCAGAAGAAAATAACGCCTCTTCCAGGACTTTTTTCCATCTTCTTTTAAATAAAGGGCCCCTTCAAGCTCTGGCACAATGACAGATGTCCCACAGAAGCTTTCCTGTGGGATAAAAATAATAATAGACAAAATAAATCAATTTAAGCACAACCCTATTAATAAATAGCAGAAAAATGCTTCCTTGAAAACTAAAGACATTTCCTGTGACAATAAACATACGAACATGGGGAACAGTTACCAGGGAGATGAACACAAATAGGCAAAGGAAACTTTTCCAAGCTAACCTGGTAACTTGGCCATCCAGGTTGGGTGCTCACACTGAAAGAGACCTAAAGGGTCAAGCAAAACCTACAAAAGGTTTTAATCAGGCATAGATGTCCTCAGAGAAAGCAACAGAACAAAACCAACAAGAAGTTGGTACTGTTGCTGGTTTTTCCTCTCTGCTGTATTTACAGGTTTTGTAGAGAAATACTTCTGTAGAGGCATTCTTCAGAGACTGCTCTGAGCTTGAAAAACAACTAAAGAGAACCTCCCCCTCAATCTCTGCTTACACTCTGAAATACATGCTAGCATTTACAACACTGTTTAAACAAATATACTAATTGCTTCCTTGAAGAATGTACTGTTGGGTAATTTTTAATGCCAACACACTTATCACTTTTCACCAGGACTTCCACTGGCTGACATCAGGTGCCTTCATGAGATCCACTAATTTTGAAATGTGAGTCCTCAGTCACTTAAATGCATTTCCTTTGTGAACTTTTACCAAACTCAAAATGCTTGACTGGAGAACCATGATAATTGTCTTATAATCTTCTTTCAAACAGTTCTGGATTTTTCTCTCTCAAGCACATAACTGAAGTAAACTTGACCAGGAAAGGCAAGAGGTTAAACAGACTTTCTGAAAAAGTGAAAAGGTTCTTTTTCTGCTGTAGTACAGATACTAATCTGAGAAGAACATCTACTTCTAACCCAAAAGATAACTGCTTGCTACTGATCAACCTTACTAACCCTAAAAAGTCCCAAGGGCTGGCCTAAAGGTGCACAGTCTGCCTTTTCAACGTGGAGCAGCAGATGCAAAGGAAAATTTACCTACTAAACCTGAGATACAAAGATGCCAATGATCACAAAACTTCCTGTTGCTACACACTTGCCCACAGAGAACCAAATGCAGTTACTGCAGAGCAGATGCAGGTGGTGGTAGAGTTTTGGTGACATTTGCACATCAACCTAACAAAATGACTTACCTCCAGCAAAGCCTCTTTGTTTTTATCATTCATTTCTTTGCCTTCATTCTTCCCTTTGTTTGCCAGGTAGAAATTCTGATGAAGACACAAAAGAAATTGATGTTATAAAAGCAGCAATACAAGTAACTAGATGACTACAAACTCACTTGTTACCAAGTCTTTCATAGACTTTTCTTATAGAAAAGTTTAGTCACACCTATCTGCTCATGAGTTTTAAGTCTTTATTTTGAATACAATTCAAAAGTAATACAAAATTACTTTTGCCCACTTATTTATAGCCTCCAAAAATTAAAAACAGTGGCTTATGTTTTTGCCTGTTGTTCTGGATCAAAGGGTTTGGTTTTACTATTCCAATTTTCACCACTTCCTTTATTATTACAGGTGGTAGAGAACCTAATATTTGATTGCATGCTGTTATACAATTAATGCAATGCAGTATCAAAAGGCTAGAAAACAATTTTTCTAACAGTCCAATCTTTCACTCTGGATATAACTCAGGTTTTAATTTTCAATAAAAGTGCTTATATGCTAAAACTTTTATCCAAAGTTACTACTCTCTGCTTTTAAACCCTTGCTCTTATTCTGCAAAGTATTTTTATGCAGAAAAGAAAGTATTCAAAAATCTAGAAGAAATCTGAAGAAATGATCACCATGATATCTTGGCACATGTGCTCCAGCCTACTGGAAGAAGAGCCTACACTTCTCCATTTCTGTGCCACAGGGATGTGAAGCTGCAGCCACCCTCAGAGGACCCAGTGCCTGTCTCTCCCCACAAACAAGGAAGCACAGCACCTTGTGCATATACTTACCAGTAGAAATAAATTCACCCACTGTTAACCAGGAACAGCAATTCTGCATCCAACTGCATTGTACAGATGGACAAAAGGGCAGCACTTGGACATTTGTGAAAATTCTGGCAGTGGGAAGGTAGCTCAGGAGCATGCTACATCTTGTGTGCTGGAGCACATGTGGTGGCTTTGCTCAACAGCAAGCAGGGCCAGACAAGTAGAGCCCGGCTGGCTGCAGAACGTAACCAGCTGGCTGTGAAGGAAGCAGGTAGATCAAGGATGCCGTGCATCAAGCTGCACTGGGACTTATGGGCTTGATGCCAGAATGATAACACTCAAGTTTCTCACATTTTGCAATTTTTCAGTTCATCTCTCTCCATTTTTTCACATCTCAAGACTATGAGAAAGTGACAGTATATTTACATGCCTAGAACTTCACAACAACTAAACAGCAACATAAATACAAATATTACCAAAATACAAGTAAGAAGTGTGTAAATGAAGGAGAACATGATGTTTGCCATCCTCTAAGAAAGAAACAAGTAGCAAACCTGCCCTGCTAGAATACCAGGTTTACAGCAACAAGGTTTATCTGAAGTGAGACCCTGCTCTTCCGCCCAACCACATCTTCTTTTTCAAGCAGTGCTGTGAACAGCTGTCTGCCAGAACACAAGCCTCATAGCAGATTGTTTTTGGAGGGGGACCAGGAGTGGAAGGGGAAGAGGTCTGCATCTCAAAAACAGTTCTTCAAAAACTGCCTTCCTAAAAATTCACATGAAGTCACACGGGATATCAGAAACACGGCCACCTGCAACTTGGCCTGTGCTGATGCCATGTCTATGGTATGAGAAACTTGAACATTCAATACAATAGACAGTTATCTTGGAAAATGCAGCTGGCTTCAGAATGCCTGGACATATTTTTAGCCCACAGCTGAAGGTAAGAAAATACTAAGGACCACAGTTTTGTAAATACATCTGAAGACACTATTTACAGTGGAAAAAAAACCAAGCCAGCTCAGAAAACCCCACTTAAAAGTGTATTGTCAGTATAATCCAGAGAGCGATGCCTGCCTATGCAGTGCAAAACCATAGGCCTGAATGAGTGACAATGCTCCACTCATCCTTCTGGAAAAAAAGATACTGTTCTGAACAGCTGCAGCCCAGTCTTCTGTGCAGATGCAACATCTCTTCCTGACAGGCAGCAGTATTGCAGCCCTGCTGGCTTGATATTGGCACAACTTTCTTGGCACTGGCAAAGGTATGAAGAGAAATCTCAGAGGGCACTGTTAGGCTGGGTTGGGACTCCAGACTCTGGGATGGATTTGGAAAGTATGGGGACATGCAAGCTGTAAGCCTTCTTCTATAGATCATTATAAAGACATAGTACAACCCCTAATACACAATGAAGATTTATCAAGGGAAGTACACCTTATCACTGTCTCAACAAGGCTTGGCTCATCAGCTTTATTACCGGTGGGGAGAGCATTCATCTTGCTCAGTCAGCCTTCCGTGCATTGATAATAAGAAAACAAAGCTCCTCTGATTACAACTGATTCACATTCAGGCATCTGGCATTTATTTAGGAGCACAGACCACCCTGCACTGACATAATCAATTGTAATGAGAGAAAGTCTGCAACAATATCCATGCCGGAGGTCTAACACCACAGTCTTTTCATTAGGGAAACGGGGTCCTCTCACCTAACCCAACATTACACTGATGTACACTGCCATCTTACACCTGTCAACACACATTTCATTTGTTACTGATTACCTCCTTTATGTCTGCCCTGAAATATGGAAGCACATGTTACTTACTATTTGTCAGTGGCTAAAAACCTGGGGAGCAGACTGTGCACTGTACTTGTTTTATCACTGTGTGGTCTCCTATTTTTGATTAGAAGCATTCATCCTAGAGGAGGCAAACCACATGTGTCCACACGAGGTCATTTCAAGTCCAGTAATCAAAAGTCATGATAAAAGGCAAGCTCTTTCCTGTATGTGGACACCACTGTGAAATTCATGTTTAGTTTGGGATGTCAGGTCATTAATGGGACAAGATATGAATATAGGGCAGCTCTCTGCATATATGTACAGATTTGAGAATTAAATCTGTAATTAATGTTTGAAAGACAATTCTATGCAAAAAACCTTTCCACTCAGGGTTACAGCCATCTCCTTTTGTGTGGAAAGGCAGGTAAGAATAAAATAAAAAATCAGGTTGTATCTCTCTCCACTGTATAACCCTCAAATTGTGGAAGACAAAGTATTTTCAATAGTTTCAAAAAACATCTATGGTGTAAGTAAGCAAACCAAACTTGGATCATGGTAGAAACAGTAGCCTTAACTCAGCATCATCATCATCATGGCTAGACCTTGTGAACGAAGATCTGGGAGGGTTTTACCCACACTTGCTGCAAGCGCGCTGATGGCTGGTAAGGCCAATGTGAGACAGGCAAGTCCGGTTGCAAAAGGCACAGCAGAAACTCTCTGTAGGTGGTACTGTCAAGGTACGGTTCTTTCTGCAGTGTCTTTTCTCCTCCAGACTGATTCTGCGTGCACTTTCAAAGGAGACAGCAGCGTTATAGATTGTGTGTCTCCACGTCTCCCAATTGGAGGCCATAGTGGACCAGTGATGGTGGTCAATCTGCACTGTTAAACTCTCTGATCAGTGTACACGTCTCCATATTCTTAAAGAAGAATTTCCTAAATAGCACAGTACCTCTCTCATACCTTTCATCCTTTTTCATACAGAGCCCCATCCAAGTGGGAATGCAGCAGCACCTACTTGAAAGTACATGGCAAAAAATAGGTGTTCCAAACATGCTCTCCCCGCTTGCCTTTCTGCATAGGGTGTAATTTTGCTTTCAGGCTTTTGAAAGTGACTTTCAGAAGATTTGCAAGGTCCACAACAGCACAGATCAGACACTATGCAGCAAACAAGGCAGTTGCTTCATACTCATTACTACCTTCTACGAGAAATAGACTGCCTCTTTACGCTTATCCAAACTGCACCCAAAATGAGGCAACAAGTGGCCAGCTCACACCCCATTTCAGATTATTGCATGAATGCAGCATGGTTTGTGCAGAAAACAGAACATGGTCATATCTGCAACTCATACCATGATCTGGCCTCTAGAAAAGTGCACACTAAAAATATTAGAAGATACCTATAATTGCTCTAAAGATCACAAATGTAAAGACATATATGAAGCTAAGGCAAAGTTCCTTTGAAACTCCCCAAAAGAGTGAGAAATTAACATTACTGAACAATAAGAGTACAGTGAAAAACACTTCCCTGTTCTCACTTCTATTTCTTTGCACTTTTACTAGCACACTCAATAATCAGGTTCCCTGCTACCATTTTGGGTTTCCTTCTCTGGGTAACAGTAGAGACAAAATAAAGACCTTGATTCACAGGAGTATCCAAACTGGTGAAAAACAAAAGTATCACTCGCTGGATACTAGCCCAATTTCACTGACTTTGAAGTAAATATTAAAGAATGAAACTCGCTAGAGCTGTCCTATAGAGAACATTATGAATTCTTTCTCTCCCTCCTTCTGACACTGTTGAAAACTCTTGCTTTTCAGAAGAAATAAAATGTCAATTCAGTGTATGGGTTCTCCACTAGAAGGTGTAGCTCTCACTTCTGGCTTACAAAAGAGGGAGCAGAAGCATAAAGTACTCAATGCACAGACTTTCAAAAATTTTCAAAAATACTGTCCAATAATTATGAAAAAAAAAAAACCCAAACAAACCCCAAACAAAAAAACCTCATATGCACGTGCTGTTGCCTACACTGTTTGATTTTATCAAAAGACAAACACAGGAAATAAAAGTTCATGCAAGTAAAAGTAAAATATAGTGTTCTAAGAGCACAATCAGCTTTTAGTCAGGAGTTCTTAAAAACAACTATGTATGTGTAATTTTTCTTTCATTTAGAATACGCTTTAGCTGAGAATTATTCTTTGAGCTTTTGAAAAGAGGTGTTTAGACCTGACAACCTTTCTGTTCAAGAGAAAAGCACAGCATCACTCAAACATGTGACAAAGCATCACCTTTCCCATGTTATAAATGCTTTCTTTACTCAGGAGCCAGTATGACTCTTTTAGTCATAGACTTGTGATGCTCCATCTCTGTAGATGAGTCACTGACACCATTCATGGGACAGTCTTTCCCTGCTGGGTAAATTGTATCACAGTGAGGAAAGAGCAAAAGTGTGCCTGTCTTCATGGAAGAGGTGGACACCAGAGGATTTTGCAGAAGCTTTATCTAAAATGCATTCCAAGCACTTAAAAAAATATTTTAGAAACAAAGTTGCAGAAAAATATTAGAGTACTGCATGACAATAATGACAATCTTCAAAATAAGGCCACTGGCGTTAGCTGAGCAACATGTTGCTAGCACAGACAGAGAAAATAAATCCTGCATTTCAGAACCTCAGTTCCCTCTTAGAAAATTAAATGTATTTAAGTGTTGTTTAATCTATACCAGCTCTACAGCTACTTCACAGAAGGAAACAATGAACATTGGCACAGATAACAGACTAGAGGTCCACTTGTTTTAGGAAGGCAACTGAGCATCTTTATAATAAGATTTTTTTTTAAAGCATTTAATTCTGTCAAACCCCTGTAATGAAAATTTTTTATCACTAATTTGTCTAAGAATAAATTGTAAGCACCTGGCCACCTTTGGAATTTGCTTCTTTTCCCCAGAAAAATATCTGCAAGTTACAAGACTGTGAGATCTCCACAAACAAACTTCAACAGAATGAGCACTAAATATAACCAACAAGGAATTCAACTGCTGCTGCATTGGCACCACTGGGTGTGTCAAGAAAAGCATTCTCTAATTTCTGTACTCCCAAAATGAGTTTACAGGGCAGCCTTGACTGAGCTAGAGGGAGGCTGAAAACACTGAAAATACAGTACCAAACCACTAGATTCCAGTTTCCCATTGGTTACACCATAATTCCCACACACAGTTAGTTAGGCAATCATAGACCCTGCCCCCACCCCCTACCTGGCTTATCGTTTCCACTTAGTTTACCTACTCAGGAACTCATTCCAGATCATTTTTTTACTATGTTTTATTATCTAGAATGAGGTCTGTGTCTGTACAATACTGATTATTTTCTGCCACAAAGATAATTTGCTGATATGACTGTCCTATTCTATCTGTCTCACAGTGTTTGAATTTACTAAGCCTGAGAGATGGTTAGACTGTATTACTGGCAAAGTGTTTCAATAGTATGATGGCTGCAACTCCCCAGTTTCCTTGGACTGTTCATTTTAGAGCTTATCAGAAGAGAGGTTAAAGCTCAATGACTGCAGATGGGTCCATATCCAGTTAAGATGGGAGAATAGAGTTATGCTCTTCTTCTGGTTTTGGTTTAGGTCACGTTTATTTCTAAATTTCATTGCAGTCAAAACGACCAGAATCCTCATCAAAGATTTACTTCCTGTGCAAGGTTTAGAGCCTTGCTCTAAGCCCCTTGCCCAAATTACACTGAAGATGTAGGCAGCAAATGTGCCATTGAATGTCTGCTGCTAGTTATGTCTACGTGCATTAGAATGTATGACACTCTGAGCTACCACATATGTTTCATTTACAAACTTGGCTTTGCTGTTTCATACTAAAACCCAACATCAATCCATGTACATTGCAGTATAAGATTTCTTTGCCTGACCGTAGATACTTATGTCAATGAAGGAAACCTCCTCTCCACAGGTTTTATTTGAAACATTGGCGCATTCTATAAAAAAACAACTTCCTAATGAGCAGCTCAGTGAGATTTGCTGCCAAATTATATATTTGACTCTTTTTTTTCTTCTCTTTTTTTTTTTCTTTCTTTTTTCTTTTGTCAATGCTGAATTGCTCATTTTTCTCTTGCTGTTCTCTGGAATAAACCAGATGCTCCGTAAGCTAACAGACCACTGACAGGGGGAAAAGATCTTGTGCCCCAGGATCCATCAACTTTATGTTTGTACCTATGTAGGCTGTTTATAAATATGGTTTTGAACACAGAGCTCAAGAAGTCAATGATTTCTGTACACACCTTTGATGCAATTCAGTGTGCAGACCCTCCTTTACAAAGCCAGACACAAATTAGTGTTCACCCAATGTTTCTCTCCAGTACAAACGAAATCCAGATAAATTCTCTGTAGTACTCAGCACATTCTTTATGAAGTTTTACACACAAATGGCAAAAACCAGACCTTCAAGAAAATGTTGATTTTCATCAGTAGAGATAGTGAAGAAACTGTAATAATGACAACGGCCAGGTTTTCACAGCTGTGTCATCTCACCCCAGTTCTAAGAGCTGTGCCTAAGTAATAGCTTGTACTGCAGGCAAGCTGCATGCTGTATTTTTTACCGCTATAAACCAGTCTCTAAAACAGTATCAGAAAAAAATAAAAAAACACTTATTTTAAAATTCTTACAGTCAACATTCTGGCAGTTTTTTTGGCTGAAAATACAAGTTTTGCATTCTCTAATTCTGACCTGACAGAGCTGAAAGCAAATAATTAAAACAATAGGCAGCATGCAGGCTATATTACCTAAGTTTACTCTTATCCAAGTGCTGCATTAGCTTACCTGGGGATTTTTAAATAAAGCGTATTTTTCCTTTTTTTCCAAAAACAGGATCTTATTCTTAGTGTCCCGAGTCCAGTCTGATAACACTTTAACAACATTTTCGTGGTCTTCAAAAAACCTTTCTAGAGAGACAGAAGAGGTAATGTAATGTAAGACATTCAGACTCTCTTCCCCCTCCAAAGGCTGCAGAAATTCGTGTGTAAGAATGTAATCATTATCTGATGTTCACTCAGAGCTGGACAGTCCAGCACTCTTTTTCACTGCACAGATGGGAGAAAACCACAGGAAATCATGCCACATGGAAGGGCAAAGCAGCAACAGAAGATGTATTATGTAGTTGAAACATGCTTCCGGATTTCCCCTGCATCTCTATGCTGTTGCTTGAAGACCACAGAAGGATGGAAACAGTGACCCACAGGAGTAGATGGTTATATCCATGTCTTTCAATGGCTCTCTACTTCAGTTTGCTTTTGTTTTTTTTAAGATTTGCAATATCACCAGGTAGGTCTATATTCAATTTGGTGAATGAATTGGAACAAATGTAAAAATTTATTTCTTTGTCTTTTTACTTATTAGAACAAATGAAAAATTGCTTTTACTCAGTAGGAAGAATTTTATCCACTGAAAATAAAACGTTTGGTTTCAAGCAACTGTATTTAAACACATAAATAGCAAAACAGAGGACACAGGACGACAGATTGGGAATTGATGTGAAGATAAACTGGTTGGCCCAGCATCCCTGTAGTTAAAAACCTTACCAAGAATGTGTGAGATCTAGTGTCAGCTCTGTCCCTTCCTCATCTGCTCTCAGCCCAGGTCCTCCACCCAGGAAAGCCACAGCATATATTGAGGTTAGATAACCCTGTTCTCTTCTTCTGCAGTTTCACTTAGATCAAGTAGCTGAACAGAAAGATAAACCCCCTTTCAAAGGAAAAGGAATTGAGCATAATTTGACAGGTCATTTTGGAAAGACCCAGCTCACACTTTTCTACAAATTCAGTAATGGGATAGGGAATTCACCCATATCCAATTTTCAGTACAATTTTGGCAGTTCTCTGAGAATAGCTGTACTCTCATTTCAGTAGTCTGATGATCACATCTTCCAATGGCCTAGACTGGCCTAGTAGAAGAGGAGATAATGGAGGATGCATTTTGTAGGCTTTAACACTTCTTGTTACTTTTGTCAAGGGTTCAGTATCCAAACTAAATTTTGTGAGTTAGTTAAATTCACAGAATGGGATTAGCTCCAGGACCAGTTCACAGGTACACAGAAACTTTAAACAACTCAAACAATACAACACTGTTCATTTAGCAACTCCTACTTCTGCAATGCATTGGAAATAAAAAGCATTACATAAAACCCAGGTAATGGTTTGAAGAGTAAACAGTACCTTACAGTCCGGGATAGCTGTAAAATAATACTCAGACTGTAACACAAGGTTTTGCCACATATACTTTCATTTCCCACATTTCTTGAATAAAGGTGTGATCTTAGTAACCTCAGGAGGTTCTTTTTAATAATTACCATAACCAAAAAAAAAAAAAAGTCGTCAAATCTGGGTGCCTATTGTAAGGCAACAGTCTTTATTGCAAAATACATGCTGTTATGTACAGCCCAGTTATCTCACCATCTCACGATTGAGATTGTGATATTTAACACATAATTAATCTAAAACTGTAATTTATTTGCCATGCTAGTCTTTCAGAATAACAATGAATGTAACATACCCTGTCAAGCATCTTATGATATAAAACCAGTTTGGACCTCCAGACCAGCACGAAATATTTGCTGCTCAGATTTGCTTCTTAAAGTAAACATAATTTCATTCTCTTGAATAATAATGTGGAAAGCAGGCAGAAAGATGAAGTGCAGAAAAGCCTGTCTTCATGCTGGTAGTAATAAAGCTATCTAGAGCAGCCTAGATGCATACTGACAAGAATAAAGAATAGTTCACATCATTTTGATTTTGAACAAAATTAAGTACATGTTGCTGTGCACTGGAAGCAGAAGAAAGAATATGTACCATTCCACTCATATTGAAATTCCCTTCTGCAAATCTGTTCCCCACAGATTTGGACCTGGTAATAGATCTCTGCATCAGCAGTTCAGAGATTTTTCCTTTTTTCCTGAAGCAGCTATGGGTTTATTTCCTTTGGTATTTTTCTTCTGTCCTGACTTTCAAAATAGGTTTTTATTCATTATGAGAGTAATTCCTCAGTATACCAATATTCTAACACACTAAACCAAAGCACCTAGCATCAGCTGGGACTAAAGTAACACAAGTAATTAATGTCTGTAGATATAATCTCCCTGACACCGTCAGGTATAATTGCTTGATGAGAAATCCAAAATATCTATCCAGATTATGAAGAAACACAAGTCCATTCTTTTTAATTACTAAGGAGATTCAGAAAACAATCTGTTTATGTGCTGTCATCTTAACACTCAGACATGTTTGTCCAAGTCACACTAGATACAAGGGGGCACCTTTCTAAGACTGGAAAACAGACTAAAATTATACAGTCATTTTTATGAGCTTTCAGGGGTCAAATTACACTTCCAGTCTTTTCTTAGTTAGGAGAAGCAGGTACAAAAGAATGCAGCATCATTATATTTATCAAGTAGCAAGAATAGATTGGCAGAAATACCTGTGCACTCTTACAAGATTAGTGTCTCCTTGCTCATGACCAGTGGGCTTTTTCCAGCTAATTTTAAATCTCTTTGGTTAAGTTTAGCAGAATGATTACAGCTGGGGCCCTTTTAAAGTGAAATATTGATATTTGACTTTAGTTCTTAGTTTTCACATCTCTACTGGGAGACCATATAGTGAGAATGTTAAAGGTTGTCTGACCTTTTCCCATTTTTCTAGGTCAAACAACCTAGAGACCCTGAAAGAGTTGTGGCAATTTTCCTTTTAATGTCAATACTTTTGCAGTCAAGATAATAAAAGGATTCTGAAATAATTCACAATTAGATAATACTCCAATCTCAATGAAATCTTAAAGCCTTTTTCAAACAAGACTCTATGTTGCACCAAACAATATGTAAGTTTAGCACAGCTGTTTCCTGGAGTTCTGGAGGCCACATTAATTACTTCCTAAACCGTAACTTACTCTTGGAAGAGTTGAAACTCCATCAGAGAGCAATAACCTGTTCACAGCTACACTTAAGAAAAAGACTATCACAAATGAAAAGCATTAGAAATTACTGAAATGCTTCTCACAAAGTGTAAATGACAACATTTGTCTGTCGAGTATGTAACAGTCTCCAGCAGTGCATCCTCTCTTCAAAGCATAGAGTTGAGCACTGGTGTGTTTGGGTCTGCCACCACCTTGAAATTCACCTGATCCCTTCGTTCTGTGTAAAACAGACTAATGGCAATGGTGATGGGCAAGGAGCCTTCTGCAGTTCACAGCAAGGCTGAACAGGCTCACTTCTATGGCAATTCCTGCAGCATTCCTCTGTGACATTCCAGCTCCAGGGGACACAGAGGCAAGAGAAATGTTACTGTACTTTCAAGACCACCAACAGCACAGTATGCACTATATCTACTTGCTATGTGCTATGTCACTACACCACTTACGAATCTGAAGCTCTGGGTACACTTCATACAGACACCAGTCAACGTTGCAGTCACAGTGGGTTTTCTCAAAGAGATTGTCTAGGACATCCCGTGTCACCTGACGCTCATCCACCATTAGTGACTTGGTGCTGTTATCATCCATGTGCACCTTGATAACGAGCTGAGTACAAAGACACAGAAGAGTCAGTTAATTTCAGAAGCAAGAAAAAAGCTAGTCTGAATCTGCTAACACAGATAAGAAAGATTAAGGTTGAAGGTTATTACTGCTTCAAAGGCACCCTATCCCACAGCAACCTGAGGGAATAAAACAGCTTGGAAGTTTTCACATTATATCGCCACCAAAATAAAGACCTTTTCTCAAAATAGAAAATTGAACCTTGTCATGTGCAAGACTTCAGGAAAGGTGAAATTGCTAGGGAGAAAAAACAGAAGTTAATCTCTTCTCTAAATCTACTACGTGTGCAATTAACTAAAATGCTTGATAGGGAAACCAATCTTTAATGCAAAAAAAAAAGGATTTTTTTCATCTTTAATGCAAGCCAAAAATGTGCAAAGTTCAGTTTTAAATGAGAAGAAGAATGGAAGAATCCTGCCATGCCAACAGAGTAACCTGAAATTGGATTGTACTAAGACAGGCAAATAGCCCAACAGCTATCAGTAAGCAAACAGACAAGTTACTTATATTGACCAAATTAACCTAAGACACTCATTATTTCTTTATACAGTGAAGTTTTTGTTAAACAAGAACCAACATGCACATTTTTCAGAGGATTAACATAAGAAAATGCTGAAGCACATAAAAATGTGATAAAAAACTGCAAATACATTATAAGGAAAGTACTTAAAATGCTGCATTAGTACTGCAAACAGCAAAATAATTTTTTACAGGGTCTGTACATGGAAACTGGAATCAAACTGGTGAGCTGGGAGGACTTTTTCATATAGTCTTGTTTAACTATCTCCTTATTTTAAAATGTGAGCATAAGCAGCTTCGGTTCTGTAGAGATAACCTCCATTAAAGGCCAGATAGAAGCAGAGTGATAATTCCCCAGAGCAAATCTACACTACCTCTGAAAAGCAAAAACAAATATAACAAAAAACATGAACTTGCTTTGATTCCAGCCTTTCTAAGACTTTTTCTCTCTAAAATAAGCAACCAGGCCATAGTGCAGATTATAGAGGAAAATAAATGTTGTACTTGCACAATCTAACATGTCTAGGGAAAAAAGAGGTATTTTTGTCTGGTTATAGCTGACTGTTCAGAGACATGCAGGCAGCTTCCATCTTCACAGAATCACACAACATCTGAGACTGGAAGGCACCTCTGGAGGTCATCCAGCCAAGTCCTCTGGTCAAGAAGGGCCACTCAGACCCTGTTGTCCAGGACTCTGTCCAGATGGCTTTTTAGTATCCCTGTGAAGGGAGACTCCATAACCTCCCTGGGAAACCTGCGCCAGGACTCGCCCACACTCACAGTGAAGAAACATTTTCTGATGCTCAGAGGGAACCTCCTCTGTGTCAATTTGTGCTCATTGCCTCTGGTCCCATCACAGGGCACCACTGAAAAGAATCTTGCTCCATTCTCTTTGAACCCTCTCTTTAGGTAGTTCTAGAGATTGACAAGTACCCCCAGAGCCCTCTCTTTTTTAGCAGTCCCAGCTGTCTCAAGCCTTTTCTCACAGGAGAGATGCTCCAGATCTTTAATTATATTCATGATCCTTCACTCACTGGGGTAGGACTCTGTTGAGCTTGATGTATGTGAGCTTTCTGGGTCCCCTCTTCCCACCAGGGCCTTATCCCATGAGACTCCTCCAAGCAGATCTTTGAAGAAGACAAAGTCTGCTCTTCTGAAGTCCAGGGGTGCAAGCTTGCTTTTCACCATTCTCCCTGGCCTCTGCTCTCTGCTTTTGGTAGAAGAGAGATCAGTTTTCTTCACAATTATTTAATCAATTTACAATTCAAGAACAACATAGTAATTTCATTGTAGTGACACAACTACAAGATTGAGCCCACAGGAGAATTGCTAGCAATGCAAGGAAAAGGAGGTGACCAAAGAACAATCTTAACTTTCAACGAAGTCAACACTGGTGAAATCCTCCCAACACATTCTCTCAGAAGTAGCATTTGTATGTGAACATAAAGTGTTCTGGGGGAATCATCTCAAGACTGGACAACTCCAAATTTATTGGAAGCTTCAGTTCTTCTTGGAAGCCCTGCAGGCTCTGATCTTCAGCACTTATCTTCTGTTGAGCAAGAATGAAACATCATGACTGGTTTTGCTTCACATTCATTTTTCAGGGTTACTGAACTCCTGCATCTTCTGTTGAGTCCAGCTGGAATACTAGTTTAGGATGAGTGGGAATAATTATATGACACACTGCAGCACTGTGTACACACTGGCTGGAAGCTTTCTGATCTGTTGGTCTAAAATAATTTCCATTGTCCTTGAATACTATTACACTGATGTGAAAAGATTCAGCAAGAAGACCCCCATTAATTTAATAGAGATTAGCTAAATCCATATCCACTGTAGAAGTTTAATACCTCTGGAACCAGCACAGCATAAGTAAGCAATGTTTTAATGTATATTCCACTTTCTCTAAAGCCAGCACTAAAAAAACCCCACAAAAATCAAACAAACAAAAAAGCAAACCAACAAAAAACCCCAAACAAAATCACAAACCACATATAAACAAAAACCAAACCACCACCACAACAAAAAACCACAAACAAACAGGAAAAAAAAGATAGAGCTTTCCAAGCCATCCTAAGAAATAAGTCCCTCAGGTAGATGACACGACAGTTCCACAGAGTATCTTTACAGACAAAACATGAAAAAGCCTAGTCACTTCAGCAGGAACTTTATTATTAGGGACAGTGATAATAGATACTTAGCTGGTAGCTCTTATGGTAGCATTTACTATTTTAAGCCTCACCTTTTTAACTTTGGCTTCCTTCAGTTTCTCCAATGCAAGTTTAATCTTGTCAGCTTTAGCCTGAACCTCTTGTTCTTCCTGAAAAGATACAAGATACTTGGTGTATTTCTTAAATAATGCCAATTTCTGTTTACTTGAAAAAAGTTGTTTCTTGTTGTTTATATCTAGAACATAAGGTTAGTCATGAGAAATTTTTAGATACAGGGAATCCTCAGCTTTCCTTGAGCTAATACCCTCCAGTCAATGTTTTGATTTACAAGTCCAGTGCTTCCTTTCATTGCCTATCATACAGATCCTACATGACCTGTTCCTCATATACTACAGAAAAGCCTGAAAACTGGACTCTGCCATGTTTCTGTACACACAGTTGATAGACAAGACGAGGTAAAGAAAGACCTAGTCAGAGAAAAACAGCATGTGGAAGTAGCTGCTTCGAAAAAACCTCACTTCTCAATAGGGTTCAGAGAAGTAGAGTTTTTAGAGTTTTTAGTATCTTACTAAAAACTTGGCTTGTAATTACACTACTTTTTTGCTTGAATTTGCTTGAATTCTTCCACTTGCCATATATGAGCTCTTACTGCATGGATACTTATTGACAGGAAAAATTCCTTTAATTGCAGGATAACATGGCTTTTTATTCTAGTAACGGACCTATTTGTATTAACACAGATACAGTCAGAGTGCTCAAGTTCATTCCAGCTTTTGTTGAAGGCCACAATAAGATTCCTAGAAATCTCTGTATCACCCAGCTCTTCCTTTATAAAGCAGCTGTTACCAATATCATGCCCCTCTTAATACCAGTCAGGTTTGTGATCTAAGACCCTGGATCCCCAGGTGCTGCGTTTTAGGTACGTATACCAAATGCCAGTGCGTACCTACTGTTGACTCTGTGCCTGCCGTATCAATTGTGACCATTTCTTTTTGCCATGTGACTTCCATAAGTCTTCTGCAGTCACACACAGAGATGGAAAAGCACGTTCTGGACAGCAAGTGACTGTGGCCTCTGGGGCTGCCTTGGACTCTTAGTACAACTGAAGGGTTCATTTCCTTCCCAACTTTACATCCCTGCTGCCTCTACTGAAAACTGTCTTGTTGCCTCTTTGCTCGTTTTTCTGTCGCAGTTGCTCTCTCTTACTTTCAGTTTCCTTTGTTTCAAAGGGGTAAGATTTTGTGCTACAATACTGACAGGCACCCAACTTCCGGTCAATGACTGTGGGAGAAAGTTTCTGCCCTGCTTCCAAACAAGACTTTTTCCTGTTATCTTCAGCTTCCATTTTCTGCACTGAAGTTGTAATTTTAGTGGTCTTTTCACTAAGAGAACTGGCTGCAACCCATGGAAGATGCATTTGCAAGAAACTAAGCCTAACTAACATTGCCATCACCTCTGCTACAGACATATCATACAATCATAGCAAAGAAAGAGCTAAGGTTACCGTACTCATCTCAAGTTTTCAGGTAGGTTCAACCAAAACTAAAGTACTCCTGATATCCCTTTTGCTGAACTAAACATTTTTTTTGTTTCATCATTGATTCAAACATGTTTCTTGTTGCCAAATTCTCTGCTATTAATACCAGCCAATCAGTTAAAAATACAGAAAGGTATGGAAATTTGCATTGCTACAGCTCAGCAATGCTTAACTTACAGAATCTGAAAAAGCTTCTGTAGGTGAAGAGAAGTTCTATGAAGGAAAGAGCTTCTCACGCTGTGGCCCTTCCCTTATCAAGCCTCTGCAGAAAGCAGAAAAACCATCTAACCAAAGCGGTTGAGTGTAGTGTGGGCAGGCCTCCTGCTGAAAACTTCAGGCAGGTATAACTCAGGCTTTGTCTGTATGTGACCTTTGTTGAATAGAGTTCACACATTGTACAAATCTGTGCAGAGCTCTCACCCAAGAGCCTTCATGTTTTCAAAAGCTCTGTGACTTAATGTAGAAAAAGAAAATAAGCTATCAAGTGCAAACTTTTAGCACAATTAGAGAAATGCTTTAACATGCTACAAGATTTGTTTGCCCGCAGTACCATCACATTTTCTAGATCTTTAAACAGAAGCACATGAAGTCATCTAGATAATGTCACAGAAACTACAGAAGGGCTTTTTTAGCTTAAGGACAGTTTTAAAAAGAAATGTCAGAGTTGATGGAAACTTGTAAGACCCCTCTATGCTTCCCTGAAAGAAACCCTGTACTTCCTAATTTTGGCACACTTAAAGGTTAGAGAACAGACTCCCAGTATCATAGCTGCATTGAGAATAACTTACTTGACTACATCACCCAGAAGTGTTAAACAGAACTTCAGCCTTGATTGTCTCAAGAATCACTTGTCAAGAATCCTGCCTTACAGGAACATGGATCTGATGATTCCATTTACACCTGAATTTCATTTTACTAAGCAGAAACGTCATGTCAAAGCAATACTAGCCAAGACAGTAAATATTAATTTGAAATCGGTTCTTTCCATATTAATTTTAAATGGTTATTACCTCCATCATTTACACTGCATCTGAGTAATAGGCTGTAGGCAATTTTGTATGCCACAGTGGGTAAGCCATCAGTTTTTGAATACATTTATCATAGAATCAGGCAAAGGCTGCAGAAGAGCAGAACCAGTGCCCTAATGAGGAAATCATCTACTGCAAACATGTTCCTTAGAAATGCTTCTACCACCTGTTCCCATCCTTCTCTGCCTTCTCCCTGTATCTGCAAAGGGACCAGACAATACCACTAGAGATTCAACTTGACACTTTCAGAGGAACACTTTAACTGAGGGAGAAGTGACTTTCAGCTATGTTTTTTCATATAGAATTCCATTTGTGTTTAGCAAGTACATCCTCTTTTCTGAAATCTTGTTTGACCCTCAGGTAACACAAGATGCCAGCTAATAAGACATTTAGCTCAGTACAACACTCACTGGAAAGAACTGCAGTTAATTTCAGTGAACTTTAGATCACGGCATCGTAAAAATGCTCTTTGGAAGAGGTCTGAAGGTCCACAGTCTGTCTCCCTGTCCAAAGCAGGATGGACACCAATATTAAATCAGGTCAGACATGATTTTTCTAAGCAAAATTTGGAAAACCTTGAAAGAAAGAGAATCTGTGATTGCTCTGGGTCACCTGTTCAGTGCTACACCACCATCTGAAAAGATTTTCCTAATGTCCTGTCTGAAACTACAAAGATACAACATGTAGCTGTTACCTCACATTACCATGGAAGAATTTGGCTTGTATTTATGTTTGAGGTATTTTTAGGATGTCATTAGATCACTCCCCAGCTTGCTCTGTAGATTAAATAAGTCTAGTTCCCTCAGCCTGCCCTTGCTGGCCCCTGATCACTCCATGCCCCTGGCCATACCATTAGCTCTCTGTACAAATGTACGGGGCTATTATACTGCAGCTGCAGGAACCCAAACCTTGATGGATTTCAGAGGGTTTTGCTGGCTTAGTTCTCATTTTCAAGGTCCCCTTACACTGAATCTCTGCCATGCATCTTATCAATCACTGCCCTTAACTGAAAGCATCTTCAGCACACTTGCAGATGTGTTTTTATGTCATCACTCAGGTCACAGATGAAAACGTTAAGGAATATAAACCCTGGTGTTGATCCCACTTACCACTGGCCAGCAAACCATTGACGACTAGTCCTTAAGTCTGGCAGTTTGGCCAGTCCCAGCCCACCTAACCAGCTACCTTTCCAGACCATACCAGTAGCCTCCAAACAGGCTATTTAAGATTGAAGATCATGAGTCTAAATCAAGACGAGGACACATTTATAGGACAATAGATAGAGCTTATCTTGATAGAATCTCTTCTATAACAATTAGACTAGTCAAATAAAAAAACCTGCAGCTTATGAAGCTATCCAGCTGCTGTTTTTGCAAATGTTGATATTCCTGTAAGACAGGAAGTTAGCTATCATCTTTGAGATGCAAAAAAATATATGGCACAGTTCATCCCACATGCTTATGACTTTAAATCTTCAAACATCACTGAGGTCTTACACATCGAATGAAGATCTATCCAATGAATCAGTTTTTGCATCATCAGAAAGTCCTCTTCCCACTCAATTTTCTGTTCCTTTTGCTGAATGTCTGCTTTATGATGCCAAACACAGATGCAGCAGTGATCCTGAGGTGATTCATACTCAGTCCGTGCGGACTTCTAAACAGTAATGAACTGACCATAGTTTTAAGCAAAAATGACTGATACAGTTCTACATGGACTGACAGAGTTCTTTTCACATTCCCTAAAATATTTTCATTCCCTAAATACAAACATCTTGTCTCCATCATAGTTACTGTACACATAAATACTGAAAGAGATATTTTTATATCTTTAACAATTTCATGGTTTTGGGGCTCCGTCACTCTTCTCATGCTCATACTCTCCTCACAGGGCTGTGACAGGGCAGAATTCTTACATTATCTACCTCTTCACAACTTCATATCAAAGAAATTAACTTCTAAAGCTTCTACCAAAAATATCGCACTTGATTTCAGTTGTTAAAATAGCTCTGCAGAAACACAAAAAGGGAGGAGGTTGTGATAAGTCTTAAAACTTAGATACAGGTAAGTCAATTGTTTATAAATAGTTACCTGCTGATAACTTTGGCACTTCTTAAGTAAAGAGCATTTGCCCCCTATTGCAAATGGTCTTCATTACTTCCTTTCAAAGACAAGACCAAGAAGGGCAGAGCAATTCTGTGTTAGGATTAGGCGAGGTACTTCCTGTCCTCAGCCTTGTTCCTGGTCTCCTGATTCACATAACTGAACAGCTTTTCCTATTGCAAGAAATCACTTAGGCCAGGGATGGATCTGGGAAACATCCACAGAGTTTTCCCATTGGTACCAGCACAGACTGCACTGAACAAGCACAGTGACACCTTCACAAAGCGGAGGGATCTTCGGCCATGTTTTGCACTGATGCCAAAGCCAAGTTCTCTATAAGAAGATATTAACTGACCAGTGCTTCTTAAAAAATTCAGTGATAAGTCTCCTGTTACAATAAGCCATTTGCAATGTTTTATGCCTGTACTGGGCTATCAAAACGATGATTAGTAAGGTGAAGAAAAGGGCAAAAAGGTCAAGGAACAGGCAGAAATTGTTGAGCCCACAACAACAGAAATCTCACTCCACAGTTCATGTATGTCTCATCATCGCAGTGCCTTCCCAATGCATATCCCTCCAGGATATCCACAGGTTTTCCAATGCCAAATACCACTCAAAAAATTCTAAGAACAAGAGAATGATTAGAATAAGGTTTCATCCAAATTTACCTGGGTAAGTGGCTCAGGAGGAGGGGGTGGTGGTGGTGGTGGTGGAAGGTCTAGATTAGGGTCTGGAGGTGGAGGAGGTAAGTCATCCCCAAACTGTCCAGTAATGGTAACATAGAGATTTGATTTAGAATAAATGTCACTATCCAAGTCTGTTGACGGCTTAGTGACTGTACTTTGCTGGTTGCAAGATGTTTTCTGGGCTTGTAAAGTTCTCTGTTCAACTTCATTTATGTCTGCCACAAGATCAGCCATTAAAGCATCCAGGTCTTTGTCCTCCAGGGCATTTAAGGATTCTGAAAAGAAAAACATAGAGTGCAATGCAAAACACTGTCTCCAGTTCAGTGGAGATTAAATTGCATAATGCACAGTTACTGTAAAGTATAAGGATTATGGGAAAGGAAACAACATTTTACATGGGTTCAAGAATCAAATGTGCTTTACAAATAGCCATGAATCTGGCATACTGAAGTTCAGAGTACAAGGAACTCTGTGAATATAAACTAAACCAGATGGGAAGCTTCAGTTTCTGTGATCCAGTCTCAGGTCCTTATGATGTTATAAAACATGGTCCTGGTCCAGCAAGGTTACCAGGTACATGCTTCATGATATAGATGTAAGAAATTCCATTAGTTCCCATTAGGCTATTTACTGCAGTGCACACAAATACTTAGCAACTTTTGTACAGCACATAACAAACTGTGTAACTGAGGCCAAGTCCAAGAATACCTTTATACATTACTACTATTCTACAACTCCAAAATTCTCATGAAGCAGAATCAAAAAGATCTACGACACAAGAAATCATGTGGTACCATTTGTAGCACATCAGCAATTGTGTGATCAACATCTGTGATATATCATATGGATGGTATGTCACACATAGGGTTTGAGGATCCTTTCTAGAAACAACAAACAAGACCATGTTTTAAAAGCATCTTATAAAACATATGGAAATATTGTAACTTTTTCTTTCTGTTTTTTGGTCTGACAGAGTATAAGATAAAATCCTATACTGGAACTTACTAGACCATCTCAGTTTACTCTGCTTTACCTGTTAATAGAGTAATAAGTATTTCTCTTCAGTGGAAAATATGGCCTACGATCCTCTGTATTTACATAGCTCTACCCACTTTGCTGGCAGTCATTAGGAAGCCTAACTGATCCTGGGACAAAACCACAGGTTGCACCAACTCTGGTAAGTGCAAACAACCAGCCTCCAGTAAAAAAAGGAAGGCAAAAAAATCAGAACAGCACATACAAAATCACAGGGAGGGTTCTTTTTATAAACTCAGAAAAATTCCCTGCTTTGATTTGTCTTACAGCATCAACAAGCAGCTGTACATGCAAAAGTGGCAGTGCAAACCAAAATGAGAGCAAGCATTGTAAAGTGGAAGCAGCAGAAGCTGACACTTCCACTGGACAAAAATGCTTACGCAGCTCTGACATCACATTGAGGAACTTTGACTTCTATCAAATGAAACCTTTACATTAAAAAGGTTGCATTTTAGGAAGTTATTTGGGATACTTCTCGTTTTTGTTTTCCTCTACACCCAGACATTTTTATAAGTCTGATCCGTATTTAAACTCATTAATGCTCCCAAAAATGGATCCCTTTAAAGTATCCTAAATTGAAACACACAAATATACTTCCCTCTCCAGCAAAATACAGTGTTTTTGATTGGTTTGGGATTTTTTTGATCAAGGGTATGTAAAGATTTTCTTCTCATTTGTTGCTGTGAGGTATTTTAAGTAAGCATAAAAGGCATGAAAGTGTCCATTCAGGTACTTACCATTTAAATCTTTAAAACCAACTGTAAAGCTAAATTCATTGTCAGACACTTTGGGGGATGGAGGTGGCACAGTCTCCACTCCTAAACTCTGTTAAAGTAGAAGAAAAAAATATTCCTGATATTAACATTTGTAAGTCAATTACCTGAATTTATCTAATGAAATCAATTCTACTTTAAGGAACAGAATGACACACACTGGTTTCGGGGATTATGTCTAAAATGGTAAACTAACTAGGGCCAACACAAGGGTTCAAGCACTGTCTCACAATCATGCCAAGGGTTTTGCATGCTTCTCAATCCAATGTTGACCCATGATGAAAGCAACTCTTGTCAGGCAATATCCAAGCATGGTGTGGGGAACAAGAAGAATAGGACTGTTTCTAATCCAGACAGTGGACAAAGCCAGACTGACTTTCAGCTTTCTTGAGCTCTTTGAAGAAGGGTGTGGAAAGAGTTTAGCTCTGTACATGTTTGAGCTACAGTGTCATTTTCTCTCCACAGTGCTTTATCTACTAATATCAATCTAACCTAGCTGTTGCTTTCTCTTGCTGTTTGAAAAAAAAAAACAAAACACAAAACCAAACCAAAAAACAAACCAAACCAAATACAAATGAAAAAACATGATGTTACAAAGTAAACTGTATATGTGCACAATTCCTAGTCTGTGGCAGAAAATTCCAAATTCGACTTTGCATTTTTCAGCCTTGTTATGCAATGTAAAGGTATCTCCATAGGCTTTAGGAACAGGGAGACTGGTGAAAAAGTGTGACAAACTATCTAATGTCTTGTTTTGCAAGGTCAAGAGTCTAAAGGAATTAACAGATCCAAGAATGTTAAACTGAAAGCCTTCAGGCTTTCAGACATGCCTGCCTCCTTCTGCCATACAATGCTGATATAAGGGGTGATGCCAGAACTTTGGAGGGAAGGGGTCAGTCTCCATCTTAAGACTCCATCCCATCAAGTAAGGTACCAGTGAGTAAAGAGACAAAAGGCTCACTCTGTTCACATCACCTGCACTTCTAACAGTGCTGTGTCCAATCTGAGGAGGTAAAATTTATTGTAAGCCATCTTCTGTAATTTTCAAGGCATAACAATAACACAAAATTACAATAACCTCCTCCTCTTTTTACCTATCTATAAAAATACATGGATATATGCACTATTATAAAGAGCCCTTCAAGAGCAGAAAGGCTAACAAGAGACAAAGTTTTGTGATTTGACAGCTGAGAACGTCATGTGAAATCTTGACTTTCACACAGTTTAAACATAATTTCTATTCTGAGGCTCAGAATCATTTGTCAAGCAGTGGGATTCACCAGGAAGAAAGACTCCCTCATAAGAGAGGCTGTAAACAAAATCACACAGAACCCAAAATCACAATTTCAGTGTTTTTGAGCATACATTTATTAAAATACAACATTATTGGTTTTTTAGGTTTTTTCCCTAGGAATAAAACTTCTCCTTTCATCAGGTTTTGCAGGAAGTATTTCATGACTGGAGCTCTAGAAAAAGGTTCATGCTCTTTTACACTTTCCTCTAAACAGTGTATTCTACACTGGCAATAATGTCTCTCTAAATTCTTGAATACCATCATAGCTGTAACTTCGTATTTTACATATGAAAAAATTACTTTTACGTGAATATTCAAAATGTTGCCCTCATTTTGAAAGTTCACATTTGACACTCAGGCTACGTCCCATTTACCCATGTATGCAAAGTATTCATACACGAAAATTCAGACTCAGACTCTTTCTGTTTCAACTTCCTTTGATTTCTTTGGACCAAGTCCAGAGGAATTTAAATTGGTGACTTTGGGTTTTATTGACAAAACATCTTTCATAAGCAGTTAGCTCTACTGAACAACCTACCCTGCACTGATACTACCCTATTCTTCAGGACACTTGTTTTAACTGTCAAGCAAAGAAATTTAGTTGAAGGTTTTTCAAAATACTACATTTTTATTTATTCAGAGTGAAAGTATATGACAAATAAACAAAAATTTACTTCTTTTCTCTAACACACACTAGCTATTCTATTAATTTTGATGGAAAAAAAGGAATTATTTACCTGGGTCAGCATGTCCATCTCCCCCAGTATATTGCTGAACATTTCATCTATATCATCACAGGTTTGCGCCATCTGAAAGAAAAAAAATCCATGGACAAAAAGTTATAAAAAGTTCATTTTCAAAGCCAGCAATGGTGAAAACCAGAAGATATGCAATGTTCTTTTATACTGTGTTCACAAAACACAAAATTTTAAAACAATTGTTCATGACTTGCACAAATCTGCATCTGTATTTTGGAAGTAACTACTAACAAATCAGACTCTCAATATGCTTAAACACACACTTGGGATCTACATTCAAAAGTTCCAACAACCTCCTTCTATTATTTGCATTCCATAGGAAGTCACTCACTAATAAAGCATGGTTGTACCTTAAACATCAAAGAAATGTAGCCTGCAAGAAATGGAGAGGGAAACAAAGTGTGAGGTTGAGAATTTCCTGAATGTTTCATCTTGAAAGTGTTCTTTCTTTGGCTTAGACAACTAGTACTACAGGAGTTTGCTGGGTGTTATCTATTGCAGGATCTGGTTATGGTTAGGTACATGATCAACATTTTGGTTCATATTTCTCCCTTTTTTTTTTTCAAACATCAGTACGCTGAGAGAACTCCAGTCTTACCGAACCTCAAGACACCTGAGGGAGAGCTCTGCAACAAGAGAAATGGGTACGTGCTCATAACAGTAAATGGTGGTACTTGTTGCAAGAGGGCAGTGTGAGGACAGGATTGCACACCAGTGGTGCTGAGATACAGGGGAGATACAGCTTCTGTAGTAATCCTCTTCCTCATTCACTTGCTCCTTTGCAAGGAAAGAAGCACTGTAAAGAGGGTGTCTGGCATGGAACATTACCAGAGACAAGAACTAGGAACATCATTCTTTTAAGAGGCTCAAGCTTGCAAGGGACTGAGAACTGTGGTACTAATCACATAAAACTTGAGTTCAAATAAGGACTAAACTTTACACACCTAACTAGTCCAATTGGATAGCTGGGTTTGTGTGCACCTGTATTGGGTTTAGATGGCATGGTTTTGGTGAAAGTGGAGGGCTGCAGGGGTGGCTTCGGTGAGAAGATACCAGGAGCTCCCCATGTCAGAGAGAAACAGTAGTTCAAGTTGGTTCCAAGATGGACTTGATGCTGGCCAAGGACAAGTTCACTGGCAATGCTGGTGGCATCTCTGTGACAACGTATTTAAGAAAGGGTAAAAAATACTGCACAGCAGCTGCAAGAGAGCAGTGAGAAAATGTGAGAGAAACAGCTTTGCAGACACCAAGATCAGTGCAGGAGGGAGATGTTCCAGGTGCTGGAGCAGAGACTTCTCTTCAGCCCATGCTGAAGCCCACACTGAAGTAGACTGTTGCCCTGCAGCCCACGAAGGACCCTGTTGGAGCAGATATCCACACTGCAGTCTATGGCGGATCCGCTGCCAGAGCAGATGGACATGCCCTGAATGAAGCTGTGGGCCACAGTGCACCCACACTGGAGCAGGCTCCTGGTGGGAACTGCAACCTATGGAGAAGATCCCACACAGTGCAGGTTTTCTGGCAAGACCTGTGGCCCTATGGGGGACCCACACTGAAGCAGCTTGTTCCTGTAAGACTACACCTTGCGGAAAGGATTCAAGTTGGAGCAGTTCTTGAAGAACTGCAGCCTGTGGGAAGGTCTCATGTTGGAGATGTTCATGAAAGACTGTCTCCCATAGAGGACCCCCATGCTGGAGCAGGGAAACAGCATGAGGAAGGAGCAGCAGAAACAAAGCATTAGGAACTGAAGCCGTCACCATTTCCCATCCCTCTTTGCCAGTTGAGTGGGAAGAAGTAGAAGAGTGGAGAGTGAAGATGAGCCTGGGAATAAGGGAAGGGTGGGGTGGGGTGAAGATCTTTTTAGTTTTCTTCTCATTATCCTACCATCTTGTTAATTGGAAATATATTAATTTCCCTATTTTGAGGCTGTTTTGCTTAATGATAATTGACATGTGATCTCCCTGTCCTTATCTCAACCCATGAGCTTTTTCATTGTATTTCCTCTCCATGGTCCTACTGAGGAGGGAAAGTGATAGAGTAGCTTGGTAAGCACCTGATAGCCAGCCAAAGTCAACTGACCACAGCACCTTACTAGATGAGAACCAACCTGATGCACAAAAGCAATCAACCGAGGACAGGAGCAACTCTAATGACTGTAAACACTGGACGTTGGCCGAGTGGTATAAGTCGCCGCCTCTGGAGCCGGCTCCTCCTCTGAGGACGCCGGTTCGAATCCTGGAGGAACTCGCTGTCACTGTGCAAGCTGCTCGGCCGTGCGGTTAAGCCTCAGGAGTAAAGGGGGTGGGGCCAGTTCCGCGCACACTGTGTCTCACCTAAAAAATCCACCGCACAGGCTTATCCCAAAATCTTCGTTCGCGAAGTCTAGCCAACAACAACAACAAAACACTGGCAAGAAAAGGAGACCAGTAACTATCCTGTTCTTCAGTTTTAATGCTTTTCCTTTAATGGAGCATCTTGAGCCACATAACAATTCCATAGTAAAACTGTAAGGGCAACTGAACCACTAAAGTCAGTATGCGATGTTTGAGAATCATTTGGTAGCACATCTGTAACATCACAGTTAATACTGGAGCAATTTGAGCTACTCTGCTTCCTTTGGACTTGGTCTTTCTGGCATCTACATAAGGCCAGTCTGATTTCCACTTGTTCTCTGACCACCTGTGTCATCCCTGGCACCAGAATTCATTAAGCATAGGCACATGCATCTTTCATCAGTCAGGCTCAGGGTATAATTTACCTCCTTCAGATGTTTTTTGCAGTCAGCATAACTAAACATGACACAAACAACTTGGAAGTGAACTTTGAACTTTCAAATTTCTCTCAGTTCCCAGATATCAAAGATTGAGGAACCTGATACGATTAACGACATTTTAATAAGATGTGGTTGGCAGGGCTGAGGGTAATCCTATCCCAAGTGAAGACAGCACAGCTATGCCCATGAACAGGGAACTCACATCACACAGGACTGAGCAAATGGAGAGTTAAAGTCATCACTCCACTTCCAGCTGACAAATCCACACTGGATGTCTCCCTCTCTCTGTCTGTATCACACTTATCATACAGAGTTCTGCATATAGAATTCTATTTCTGTAGATTCAGCAGTATGCTGGGTGGCATATAATTACTGAAAGTTAATTCATTTATTTGAATCAACAGCTGTGTAGCATCCTACACACCTGGCACTTGGAGAATCAATTTTCATAGAAAGGATGCACTTATTTGATCAGGGAGAGTGAAGATATGTTTGTTATGTGACAAAAAATGGAGTTGCAGCTCTTACAGAGAAGTATCTCATCAGTGTTTAAATAAGACTGAAAAATTTTACGTTTTCCTGTTTTCTGATTTAGGAGATCAAAAATATATTTGACAGAAATCTTAGCAGTTCTAGCTATTTGTATGTTTTAGTGGGGATTTTTTTAAGCACTAGCTAGATCAACTTTCAGGAAAAGGTCTTTATACACGCTCTTTTGACAAACTGAAATCCTCCTTTGCTATATTTTTACAGAATAGAAATATAAAAATAAGAAAAAAATTACGAGAGTCACAACTAGTTGCAACCCTTTATTAAGAGGGGGAGTAAGAACTGCCTAAAAAGGAACCATATCAAAACTAAGAACACGCCTCAGTAGTTAAAAAACAAAACCAAAAACCCCCAAAGGAAAAAAAAACCCAAATACTACCAAAAAGGCACATTTGATACATAAGAAAAATATAATCCTATGAAAAATCAATGTGCAAATAATTATGTAAGAATTTTCACTACAAAATGGAGTTCAGTTTGTCATTGGTGACTTCCTAAATGATGTCTTCTAAAGGATATTTAATACTTGGATTGTTTTTAACCTTAACCACATGGGGAAAGGGAGGAGGCACGAACATACATTTTGAAAGGAAATAATGTCAGCATCACTTTCAAGCGCCATTTTCAATGAACAGGCATCTAACATCACCACCTCACCAGGAAGCTGTAACTGCAATGAGGTCTCCCCTCAGTCTCCTCCAGGTCGAACAGACCCAGTGCCCTCAGCTGCTCCTTGTATGGCTGCCCCTCAAGGCCCTCCACCATCCTCATGGCCCTCCTCTGGACACTCTCCAATAGCTTAATATCTTTCTTATATTGTGGTGACCAAAACTGGACATAATATTCAGCCTTCCTCTAAAGTAACTCTTCTGTCATGCTTTTTTCTCTATTTAGTACTAATACTAGGAACTCTGAAAATCACTATCTACTACAATAGTGAAGTGAAAAAAAAATCCAGAACAGTACTTTTACAGTAAGTTTTCCAGGTTATACATAAGATTTTATGCAGAGAAAAAATCAGAATTGAAATAAAATGAGGAAATCAAGGTTGTCACAAATAAACATCCTAAGGAGGGTCTCAAGGGAAGGTACGTACATGAAACCGAACCTATTTTTAAAGTGATTGATTTTCAAACTAATGTCTCTGAAGTAACACCAATCATACAGTTAAAGGTATTCCTTGTCTTTTATTTCCCCTGATTTTCACATTCTCAAATCTTCACCAAGGTCTCATAAAAACCTATTTTATAATTTATTTTTCTTAACATTCCCACTTTTCTCATACTATGTATCTAAGAGCTTGGGACATTTTCTCTTCAGCTTGCTACTCTAACCACCAAGTCTAACTATTTAGTTTACGTATACTAAACCCTCACAAGTTTATTTAATACGTAAGGATCGACGTATTGTATTTTGACTCAGCAGTTCAGCCCATCATTTACCAGAAGTCCTTCAGACCTGCTAAATGCACTGATTTTTTTACCTTCTCAATTTCAGACTTAGCAACCTCCTTACAGATAAAAAGAATTTAAATCCAAATTAAGAAACATGAATAGCAGAACTCTTGTATTTTACTGTACTGTTTGTACTCCCAGCATCTTTGTAATTCAGCTTATGGAAGAATATGGTTCCTGTGTATTTGCTCCTACTTCTCCTTACCTGTTAGTGCCTGTCTTTTTTCCATCACATGCTTTGTTTGAATTTTCTCAAGACCTACTTGTATCCATTCCGGTACCACAACCATTTGCTTTTCCCAAGAACCAGCCCTCCTGCCCTGGATGACAGTGCAAAACTCCTGTGCACTGTATTTCAAAATTTGACAAACAGAACCCTACAAAACTTCACTCTCCTAAATACCTACTCCTTACATATGTTTATTTTGAATTTGAAATGCAAATTTCTACATTTTTGAGCTACGGACTAGGAAGTTGGAATTAAGTTCTTGCACTTCTAACATCAGAGACTTTTATCAGACGCACAGAAAGTGAACTCACAGAGATGGATGGGAGACTCCCTGTTCCAACTTGTTGCACTTGCAATGAGCAACACACTTTACTGACAGTAAAAAACAGTGCTTTTCCATAGGGATGGTCCAGTATTCAAGGGCACCAAAGAAAAACACTGAGAAACTTCTTGCTCAGATACAAGAACAGAGAAGCAATCCTTGCACCCAGTCTCAAGCCGCACAATCCTAAATGGGTTAACTAGAACCTCACCTAATGTTATTAGTGTCATGCACTGACAGGCAGAGCAGGAACTGTATTTTCAGGTCTATAATATGAACTCCATAATTATAATCAGGATATGACTTCTGCATGGTTACATACATTTTGATTTGTTAAGATACTAGAAGGAATAATAAAACTATAAGAATTAAGACATTTTTGTGATTTGCACACTTCCACAACACAATGGCATTATGTCTATAAACAGTACACAGGAAATTGAATTGCTTGATAGAAGCTTTAACACTTGACAGGAAGCTAACAGAATAGGGAACAAAACAGTGGCACAGTCACCCTGCTTAAATAAAGAAACTATTAAAAAATATTATGAAATCTGACAAAGTGATCATATGTGTACATTAAAAAAAACACACAAAAAGCAACAAACAAACAAACAAAAATCAAACCAAAAAAACAAATAGGCACGGTACTATAGGTACTATACTAAGCAGAGTTTGAACTGTTAGTATCTGATAGCTCTGAGAAATACCAACAGCTACTCCCTTTCACCGGAAGAGTGATCTAAGTTGCGTGGTAAAAAGGCTTCAGAGCTTGAAGTCAGAAAACAAGCTCAAAGCCCTTGTGAAATATTTAACAGGAAACACCAACACCACTGCACACAAGATTAGCATCTTTTCAACTCAGTCTCACTAGAGGTGCTGCAGTTCAATCAATCTAAGTGCTATAGAGAAAAAAGGGAATGAGGAAGGGCATGGTGTCAGTGGATGAAGACTTTAGAACAGATTCATGCTATGTACAGTATTAGGAACCAATCCACTTAGTGATGTGGTGAACAGTTACAGACACATTCATTAAAATCATATGCAAATAGTAAAGACAAAAATACAGGAAGCATATTTTGACAAGTCACACAGGAAGATCAAAAGCACACCTCAGCTCCTAGACCCTGCACTACAGCGTGTGTCAGAGTACCAAGTCCACCAAAATGAACACTAGCTGCTTGACTATTCAGCTGACAATTAACAGCACTGCAACTTCATGATATTGCTTAACTCTTAAACACTTTCTGGAGTGGAATGAAGAAGTATTTCCTGAGAGCCCCATCAGTAGCCCAATGACTAAGTTGCTCAAATCAAAGATTCACACTTACATATTACACATGATGCAAAGTAGAATATCCCATATAAAAAACAGAAAAAGAAGAAAATTAGAGAAGCATGATGAAAGCAACAGGAGTCCCACCATAGAAGAGCAAAGCTGGAAAGAGAGTAAATGTCACAGGAAATAGCTATGAAACTAGGGTATAAACAACTGAATCAGAACCTTGAGGAAAGTTACTGAGGCATCATTTCATCCTGACTTATAACACAGAATCAATGGGATAGTAAAAAAGTACACACAACTGTTCCTGAGAAATGTGCACAGTGTAACTGTGACACTTGTCATCAAAACTGGTGAATAAGCAAGCTGATTTTCTCTACAAGCAGTTATAGCTGGAACTGTTACTATTGCAGAGAGCTCCAGGCAAGGATGATGAACCTAATATTTCAAGACCTAAAATAAAGGCTCCACCAATTTGGAACCAGAGTAAAGCTTTCATGATAGACAGGTTATGCCCTACCTTTCAGCACAAGATTTCTTGTACCTCCTTCTGTGATGCCACTGCGGGAGACAACTTTCTGGCCGAACTGACTGCAGGCCTGAAATAGATTTAACTAGGTTTCTTACAATGATTTTACAGTTAGGTGTCAAGAATAACTCATACTATTCACATGTCTCCTATATAATTACACACGGCAGGATGAAAGTTCCTTAACCAGCTACTTCATCTTGTCTACTAAAAAGAATTGAACAGATATTTACGTACATTTTTATGAAGTAGAGCAAAAGAAAGTATCTACCTCTACAGAACTGAGCCTAGAGGAATATAATCCAATTAGTTATTAATTCCAGCAGACACTAAGAAAGGAAATAGAAGTTTCGGAGTAACGAAACAGAAATGGCAGCTGGCCCCAAGTTTTCAAAATCACAATTGGCAAATAGCATGTTGGCTTTTCTCTTACCTATATAGCATGCACCTGATATTCTCTTCTGGTGTAACGCTAACTCATATTTTGAAAAGAATGGATCAAAACCAATTAGACTGCTTCCAGCACTATACTTTGGTAAGTATGATACTTTCTAAGAAAAAACTTGTGCACGCTGATAACTCTGAAAGCAGTTTCTTACTTATATTCCCTATTCTTCTGGGAAATCTCCAGCTGAAATTACATTGTACATTTATCTCAGGGATGGGTGTGAACTGTTATAACTCTGCTCGTGATGGATAGAAGTGACACACTAAAACATTAGTAGCTGCAGGAAGACTGTACAACTGCAACGTATCCTTACAAGTTTAAAAATGAGTTGCATTTGGCTTTGGATTAAAATAAAAATGGCAGACAAATACAACCCAGTGAGAATCCTTTTCTAATGTTACTTGGAGTACTAGAGTTCATACTTTACTACCTCCAGAATCATCCATCCAGATGTAAGCACAAACATCTTTAGATATGAGCACTCCAAACTCACAGATCCTACTTCTGTTTCACAGAAATTGTACCTGTGCCGTCTACACATTTAAACTTCTTGAAAGCTTGTTCTGTTTTTCGTCATTTTGGAATTTCACAGTTAGCTCACCTGTACTACAGGAACAAACCTGCAGTGAAGACTGATTTTGAAAAAAGTCTTCACTAGTCCCAAAGACTCAGATTTCATAGACCTGAAAGCTATAGAGCTCCATTGCAATGAAGACAGCAGTTGTATTTTACCTTTGTTTCACCAAGATGGTAATAATAATTTAAACACCACTGGAACACCTATGGACAAGTATACCACCATCTTTATCAGCGATATTTGAGTACTTCATTTTCTATTTGGGGTGAGTTGGGGGGAGAGATGGAAGGCAAAGGAAGCTGGATGGGAATGTGGACACTGAGCTCATGAACCACCAGCTTATCCATGCAGTCACTTGTCTTGTGTTGATAATGTGCCTGCTTCAGGTCTTCTCAGGTATAAAAAACTGCAGGCATATGAGTTACCAGAAAAGTTGACTCTCAGTTCTGGGTTCCTCCCATTCCCTGCCATGATGGGAGAGCAGATTAGTAAGTTCGAGTAGCACAAATTTATTCAGTTTCGCCATTCCTTCCCATAATCTGTAGCTTGTTGATGCTGGTGTAAGGTTTCCCTTCCTGTTTTTTTCCTGTTACCCAACATTGCTGTACAGGACTTGCATGACAACAAGAGACTGTTTTGTACTTTAAAAAATTGGCAACAAATGACAGTTCGTTTATTAATTGTACATTTGCTACTTTTGGACTATTCCCAGCATTCCCTTATCCTCACGTCACTAAGCTGCGGGAAATGTGTCTTGTGGTTCTCCATTAAATGGAAGATTTTTGACATTTGCTTCACAATTCATGAAGTAGGTTGATCCCACTCTAATACATTTGCTTCACAATTCATTAAGTAGGCTGATCCCACTCTAATAGACTGTCTAAGAAATAGAAAATGGTAGACAAGAGAGAGGAAAGTAAAGAAAGGTCTAAAATGTGGGGGAAATCCTTCCTCTCTTCAGCCCCCTACAGAATCAAGAGTTGTTGAGTGTGGAATAATGAAAATAATAGCACAAACTTAGGAAGAGGCAAAAAAAAAAAAGTTACCGTACCAAATTTGAGTGCAGAAACTGCTATGTTGGATAGTCAGTGTCTCATTTTCTCCAACCTTCACGCCCTTCCACAATGAGACACCGGATAAGCATAAGATATGTTATACGTGTCTATGACACAACAGTCTCCCCATACAAATAACTTATTCCTATGCTTTAGTCACTGGCAAAAGCTCTAAATCACCATCTTACATCCTATAATCACGTTCTTTTTACTGCCAGAAATCCTTAAGGGAGGGCACATTTGGTATGGGAACGGAACACTGAAAGAGGAAAAGACACTTGCATAAAATGTTCTAATAAGCAAGAGTGAAGCAAACAGGTGAAGGCAAATCTGCAAAAATTTTACCAAACCTCTCTGTATGTTTCACAAACAGCTCCTATATTAAAATCAAATAAAGAAAGTAATGTTGTAATATGAACATATAGACATTTCACCAATGTACTGTGCTCAGTACCACAGTGGAAAACTAACAGTAGAAACATTAAATGAAGATTTATTTTTTTAATAAACCCTTTTCTCAGCTTTACTACTGAATGAAGAGTCGGGTACAATTTCAAGATCCACTATTAACTTTTCACCCATCAAAGCTGTTTCTTTCAGTTTATATAACAGTTATGATGACTAGTTTTAAGAAGTGGGTTTCAAGTGAAAATCTGTAAGCAAAGTGGAAGACTGGAGTCACCACAGATGGGATGCTATACTGGTATGGCTATGGCTGCTTTGTCATAATCTAGAAAGCCCTGAACTGCACAAACAGTTATAAAAAGAAAATGCAGCAAGAGGAGAAGAATCTTGTGACATTTCCATTCTTCCATTTCTCTAAGGTTCTCTATAAGAAGGAAATGTCACTGCTTCCCTCTCTTTTTTTCCCTTAGAAGTGAAGGAGGAATGGAACAACTGATCTGGACACAGCAAGTCCATCATGACACAAGGGAGACAAAAGAGGTCAATCTACTGACAGATATGAAAGGCTTGGCTGCATTTCATGTAAGAATATGGCACCCATGGGACAGAACTGCAGATAAGTTTATGCTGAATCTCTTCCTAGGACTGGCATCCAAAAACATTAGCTCATTTTTATTTGCTCTCTCAAACTTGTCAGCTTCCCCTCGGTCATGGGGATGTGGTCATCAAAGTGCAAAACTAAGCTGTAACTACAACAAGCAGTTGGAAATGTTATCTGTGTTCATGTTTTTGGCCCATATTCTCACTTGCTCAAGTCTATCTCAGAACCTTACACCTCCAAATCTTTCAAATACAAGATTTCATCAAAAAGCACAGAGAACAGTAATGTATACTTGACTATTAATAAAGATTTTTTTTTTAAATTTGAAATAAGAGAGAAAAAACACATCATCTTTCAGAAATGTTTTTTGGGCTGATACATTCTTCTTATTTCTGTGCTTTAATGAAATCCCCATAGTAAGAAAAGGAATGGGGGTTTTTAGTACTGTTAGAAAGCACTAGAAAAACCCTCAAAAGTACATCTCTGAAGCAGAAGAAAAGTAATCACGTGTGTGCAGTCAGGGTTACCTGAAGATGCAGTGAGAGTACCAAAATGGATCAACTAAGGCCACCAAGGAAGAAGTCTTCGTTTGCTGCCAATATGAAGTTGATGCCAACAGGTTAACTGACAATTCTGTTGAGCTTCTCTGCTCTCCTGGTGAGCTGCCTTTGAGGCCGACACAATTTTGCCTAAAAGTGGGGACTCAGAATGTCATTTTCATTTTTTATGAGCAAAAGCATCCAGTGAGTCCTTCTATGATTTTGGATATTAACTATTCTCTCTATGCTTGAAGAACTAGCAATTCTGCAAGAAACAGATCTGCTCCCCACACATCCCCCACTCTCCCTGATGGGTGTAGGTACAATGGTAAGATTTTCACCAAAATTTTTATTGTATCAGTTGGACTGGCTAAGCACAACTGAGGACTTTGTTAGTGGTATCAGCCATGCAGGGTCGGCTCACCACTGATAGCAGATACACATAGTTTTATTCTTTAATATTAATGTTACATGTCACACTTCTACATCCACTGCTTTAGATTACAAGCAAATACAGAGTGAAAGTAAAACTGGAAAAGGACTAAGATATATCCAATGCAAAAATTCTATTAGAAATACCTCTGTATCCATTTCTAAACAGAGTAGCACAGAAAAATTCATTTAGTATATACTGAACTTTCTTTTCCTTCTAGGATTCATAACACATCTACTCTCCAAAATATTTCTAGTACTTCTAATGACTAATTTATTTGACCCTAAACTCAGAGCATGCTGGCTAAGTGTCCAAGAAGAAGAAACACTGGTGTGTGCAGGCTGGTGTAGCTCCTGATAGGAAAAAAATGTAAGTGCAGTTAGCTAGCCATAGATCTAAAAAGTCACTTTATTGGAAGAAAGCTGTTGAAACTAATGACAGGCTTAAACTTTCTAAACAATCATTACCAAACTAGCTTGTGAATTCCCACAGTGAAGTTGTAAGCCAGACCAAGTCATCTATATTTCCTTTTCATTCAAAGTCCAGAAGCAATACTATAAATACTGAGAGGTGGTGAGGCACATGTGCTCATACATGCTGATGTCAAACATCTCCTACAGAAAGTTAAGAAGAACATGGCACCTTTTCTTTCTTTCACAGTGCAACATACATCTCCTACACTGGCAGTTATACTGTTAATATATCTAGGGTAGCCATGAATCAATAGGCTGGATAATAAGAAAAGCTGCCTAAAATGCCTGCTTTTCCAAAAGCCATTTTACTGTATCATGGATCACTCCAAATCAGGAAAACACATATGATGGAGTTTCTATCACAGCTGCATCTGACCTGGTCATCCCGGGCTCTTTTTAGACAATTAAGGGAAAGAAAGCCAATTTTATAGAGTAAGGTAGCTATCTAAAACTGGGTTGCTGAGCCAAGTTTTAGCAGTATCTATCTCTATATGTAAGAGACTGTAAAGATGACTCAGAACCTCAGGTGACTAAAATGCTAATGTCTAAAGCTGGGTGAGGAGCATCCTGCCTATGGAGCCCAAGAAGTGCTTTAGAAGGTCTGCATGGATACAAGTTACCATTGTCACTAGAGACCTCCCCATGGAATTAAGCTAAAGTTTCCACATTTCTGCAGACAAGTAAGAGCTCTTATTTTCACTTTCACCTCAGATCAGCACCTGACCACCTGAGGTTATCATAGCAAGAGGACAGACAGGCCCGCAACAAAGCAAGTCAAGACCTTATTGCTGCCAAAGATGAAACAATGGTCTGTCAGAAAGAAAAACACATGTAGTTTGCAGAGAGAATAAGGACCTTGATGTCTGAATGATGTGCAAGAAACCCAAATTCAGCTACATTCTTGTAAAGCAACCTCAGAAACAGAAAATCCACATTCTCGGATCATCTTCTCAACAGTCAGACATTAATGAATCTCCAGAAAAAATTCCTCTCTTGAAAAAGGCAACCTCTTCTCTCAGCTGCAACCGTACTCCAGACCGGTAGTTTTCTCAGACACTTTACAGGGCTGAAAAGAGCAACAGCTGATTCCTCCATTCACAGATTGCCCAAGCCCTACCTCTCCCTTCACAACTTATGGTAGAGCAAAAGAAGGAAAGCTTTCTGTCCCTTTTCCCTCTTATTGTTTTAAGATATTTCTTCTAACGGGAAAGGAGAAACACAGCAAAAGCAAAAACTTCATGGGTCAGGTAAATTCTTTTACTAAATTTTTTTACTAAAAAATCTTGCACCACAGTACTGAGTAAACTGTTCCAACATGCAACAGGCCCTTCTGCTCACACTCTTGCCTCATTTGTGTAAATCGCTGTGCAAATTAACCAAATATGTTACTCTCTTTATAAATTACCAAAAAAGATCAAATTTTCAGCCTGATTTACAGGTACATGAGTTACAGCATGTGATCTAGAAGACACTGCTCAAGTATAGTGACTTTTGATCTGTAAAAAACAAAGTTAGCCATAATAAATACATTTAATAACAAAATAAACCAGCACTTCAAAGGCATCACACCTTGCTTGAAGATACTGAACATCTGATAACCACAAATTCCAGTATGAACAATTAAAACACGATTTACTCAATAATTCCTTTGAACCTTCCCTCATTTTGCCTCCAAACACCAGAACAGTACCCACAGGAGGTATTTATAGAAGAAAGAGAAGACACAGGGAAAGATTAAAAGTACCCTTTCAGAGACAGTGTATTTTTCCAGTTATGTGTGTTCCAAGATTGAACAGAATTTTCTGAGAATATAAAACAAGGATCATTCAGTTATCTGTAATACTCCACTGATTCCACCTCCCAAAGACATTTATAAGCCATATTATCTCCATCTTTATGCAATGTTTGCACAAAGCATTAAGTACAACTAAATGCAATACTCTCCCTAGAAAACTCACAAGGGAAAACAGAACTGAAGAGGTTCAGCAAAATATTAAATATTGTTTTAGACATCAAATTTTAATCTAAATTCACATTCTTTACAAAGCTACCAGAAAAAAATTGTAAAGTTAGGGAAGACAAATTATAGGAGTGCACACAGGTGGAATAGTCCTCTGGGACTCTGGGACTTACCCTTTTGTCTCTAATGAAATAAATGGATTAAATCAAGCCCTGACCACATTTACAACACCGTTGTGCAGCAACAGTAACATCAACAAAGTCATATGTGAAATGACTATTTTTTAGATGCAGGTTGGGAAGAGATAACAAACCATGCACGTCATGTAACTCAAAGAAGAGTAAGAACCACAGAAGAAATATGACTGCCAAAATTCTGCAAAATTCTGAAGGGCATAGCTAAACTGGAGCCATACTCAGCACAGAATCAGAGTAATCTGTGACAGGCAGTGACTTCAAAAAGTTAAGCTGCTAATCTGGTGAAACCTTGTGTAGTTTGTAAACTGTATTCCTGCATCAAATTTTAATGACAGCTAGGACAGGCTGGACCATACACTTCCTCAAAGACACTACTGGATACACCTTCCCCGAGTGACAATGGACGAATTTAATTGAAAAACCACTTCAAGCTTGTGGAGACTGCGTTTCAGTTTCTTCTCCTTGGTATTTAGCCGAGGGCGTCATGCTGGTTGGACCTCCTCAACCTCGGGAGACACTTCCAGTTCTTCCCCGAACCGCGTGGCCAAATGCGCCCCCAGCACAGAGGTGTAACCCGTGCTCCTGGAACGTCTGTACTGGACCTTCTCCCATACCCGCACCTTCTTACACGCTTAGTTCAAGACTGACAGACGAGCACATTCACCTGTGGCTTCTGCTGCTCAGCCTTCTCGCGCCAGCCTTCCCTTCCCTGACACGGGGCCCGGCGCGTCCCTCGGGGCCCACCCGTCCGCTTCGGCAGCCCAGCCTTGCACATCATCAGCCTCCTGCCCGATCTGGGCACGGGGCAGTTCTGACCCGCGCTGACCCTTCCGAAGAGAACAACCAGCACTGGAACCCAGCAGCGCAGCACGGAATCCCTCGACTGCCCTCCAGGCCACCGCGGCCAGGTGTGCCGCGGGCAGGTGCCACTCCCGGGGCGGCAGGCCGTGGTCAGCGCGGGGCTCGCCACGCCGACCGCCCGTGTTCGCCGGTAGGGCTTGTCCCCGCACCTCGCAGCACAGCGCGCCCCCCGCCCCGCCTCGCCCTGCCCGGGCCCCGGGGCTCCGGCCACTCCCTCCCTGCCCGGTTTACCTTGTCGGTCGGGCAGCGGGGTCCGCGGGTTGCCGAAGCGCTGTGAGGGCAGGGGGGCGGCTCAGCGGCAGCTCAGCGCGGCGGGAGCGCCCTCGGCCTGCGGGCAAACGGGGCCGCCCCGCGGGCTCCCGGCGCCGCCCTCCGGCCCGGATCGGGGGCGGCGGCTGCTGCCACTGTCCCCACGGGGAAACCCCCTCCGGCCTGGGCAGCCCAGCCCTGCCTTACCTTACCTTGCCTTGCCTAACCCAACCCANTTGCCCTGCCCTACCTTGTCGTGTCCAGCCCTGCCCACTCCTGCCTTGCCTTGCCTTGCCTAACCCAGCCCAGCCCAGCCCTGCCTCGCCCAGCTGAGCCCTGCCCTGCCTTGCCCAGCCCAGCCCAGCCCTGCCGCCTCCTCTGGGTCTCCGCAGCCGGGCCGGGTGCTTTCGGCAGGGCATCGCTGTCAGGTGCTCTCTGGTTTTCAGACAGAAATGTATTTCTTTCCCTGCTCTCTTTAGTGACTTTACGTCTTCCCTAAACAATGCTGCCGGCAAGGCAGCGAACTGCTTTCTTGTCATTTTCGTTTCATACCTTTGGAAGGGGCTGCCTTGAAATGTACTTAGATTTTATTCATTGAGTAGAAATTGTTTTAGAAAACGTGAAATTCCGTAAAAAAATGGGGTGGAGAAAAAGAAACCCCAAAAGCCAGAGGTTTCCATCTTATACTAAATAGGCAAATGTCAGAAAATTCAGTGCAGCCTTGGAAGGGTTCATGTAACCAAGTCAAAAAGATGAGATGCTGAGTGTTGCAGGCTGCATAGACAAAGACTCTCTTGACTTAAAATCCTATCACCAGTGTCGATTACTTGGCCAAAATAATGCTTTCAGCAGATTTTTTTTTCTAACATAACTAAAGCACTGACTGTAAAGTGTAGTGAAAATAGTTGAAGGTGTCACCTCAGTTACTTCAGAGAAGTCATCAGGTGTTTAGCTTAGTCCTGTTTCTACGAGCAATTAGTATTATAATTTCAGATTTTTCTCCAAAGCAGCCAAGAAATCCCATGTTTCATTCCTCCAACACTGCTGAAGATAAAATAATTATACAGAAGGATGGTATCATTTTAAATTACCACCATGTTTTGCACAGCAAATACGTTTCAATGCTTTAAGAGGTAATTGCTTTGAAAAATTCCAGCTGAAACAGCTCAGCCATATTTAAAAATGCATTTAGGGAATAGCACATTGTTCTGCTCATGTTATTTAAAAAAACTCAAGTAATTTCTGGAGAAGCTGGCTAAAATTTGCAAGAGACTTTGCTGAGATCAGAGCTGTATCTTTTGTCAGGCACATGAAAACACATCTAAATTTGACAAACGACATTTGAAAAATCATACACATAGTTAATGAACAATGATTAGTTCAGCAGCTTGGGAGTCTGAGGTTCCACAGATATTGCATATTCTCTTTGCTGTGTTTCTTTGAAGTTGCTCCCTTTGACTTTTGGTCTCATGGTGTCACAGAAAGATTTCATTTCAAGACTGATTGATAATTAAATGGTTTTTAATTATCCCAAAGTCAATTTTAAAGTCAGTACCTTGCACTAAACACTGTGCATGTATTAAAGGAGTAATATTTGATGGTGCATTTAGTTGTCAAAAAGAGTATCTTCACTTCTGTGTATGACCTATCAGTAACACGGCCACATCCTGATTACACTATTGATTTCACACTTACTTTGCTGTTGTTAAATACATGACCAGAATATTTGTTACGATAACATAGAAAATATTTATTCTGCTTGTACAAAAAGGCCTTTGTTTTTTCTGTCTCTAGATTTGTTCCTGTCTTCTCCAAGTATCCTCAAAAAGGCTGAGAAAGCTGAATTGCAGTATTTTCCAGCTCTCATTGTACCTGACAGTAACAGATGGGCATCCTTGTCTCCAAGACGAACAGCAGAGATGAGAACAGCACTCTAGAAAGCAAAGAGAAAACAACAGAAATACCAGAAAATCTTGAGTGCTATCTGAGAAGCTTTTGGGCTGCAGTCAGGAGCATGAGGATTGTGCTCCTGTGGGATGGGTGGAGGCCATCATGCATTCATAAGAAAGAAATGTGGTGAGGAAAATGCTGAACTCGATTAACAGAGTGTCCTAATGTTAGAGAGGCAAAGTCTGTGGGAAGAGGAGATGGAAATAAATAAAGCTTCCTATTTTTTCTCTTCTCTCAGATAAAATGAATATGCAGCAGAATCATTGCCCCGAATTCCAGCCCTCCATTCTGCTTGCTCTTCTCCAAAAGCTTTTCATTTTCTAATGGAAAGAGGAGACGTGCACCCCACCCAAGTTACAGTTGGGTGTTTCACAACAGTTGCATGACTCAGGATCTAACACATGCAAATAGGAATATAGTTCTTTTCCTTTTATCGTGGGTGAGTAGATCACTGGGCAGATATGCTGTCATTATACACCCTCAGCTGGATAAGAAGGGGGAGAGCTTCATTACCCTCTACAGTCTTTTGGATTGCATATCTTAGTAATGTAAGTTTCTATAAAGCAACAGATAATTAAGAGGTAAAGTAGAACATCCGTTTTTGAAAGGAAACATAAATTTCTAGTGTCAGGAAACCAGCAATTCATTAGCAAAAAAATGTAATGTTTTACGATGAATGTGTTCCCTTAAATTTCATTTAAATCACTTCATACGCCAATAATAATCTGACTTTGTAGAGACTGACCTTAATTTTCTCTACAGGGTAAATGAGATACTATGCTGACTAAGATCTTACCTGCCCAGGGCAATGCAGGATCAGCCCATTGCTCTCAGTGTGATGAATGGAAAGGCTGCAGATAAGTAAGATAATGCCAAGCCATTGTGCCACTGGCAAACAGTATAAAAAAATTAAAAAAGGAAAATAAATATTAGTCAGTCTATTAATTAGACCTTTTGTCATAGCAAAACACATTGATTGCAATGGAAAACCTTGCTTCGTTTTTTGGTCATTCAAACAAAATAATTTTCATATGGCAAAATGAAGATTTTGATCATAGAGGACAAAGTTACAGATATAAACTACAAAATAGGATAAAAAGGTATCAGTTAAAGTGCTGTCTAAAGGCTGGAGTATCCTCTTTTCAAATAGTACTCTGCAGACACTGAAAATCTCTGGTACACTGCCTGGATGATTCTCTAGGCTATATCAGATAATTTCTTTCATCAAGACACTGTTTTTCTCAGAAAGCTTAAAGAGTTTGCAATTAGTGTGAAGTGAATCCCATCCCCATATCAGATTGCAATGACAGGACATTCTGGAAGAATGTTTGGCATCTTCTTAGATGATAAGACCAAAAGCAAAATGTATAGGGATAGGAAAGCAGCAACTATAAGTTTTATATTCTCCCAATAAGATTTAATTCTATTTAAGTGTGGTTTGGAGTTTTTTAAAATTCATTTATGATTGTGTAATACTGCAGAAGACCTGTAAACAATAAAACTTCCTATGAGAAAGATGGAAAACTCTCACTTGAGAGTTTATAGGAAGAAATTACCAATATCAGCTTTTGAAAAAATCACAGTAAACCAAATTGAAGTACAACTGCATTGAATACAGAAGTTAGTTAACAAGTCAATCACATAAAATTCTTTAAAATTAGAGCAAATGAATAAGCTAAAATTCAATGTGCAAAAGAGCAGGTATATGATCCTTCTGCCCAACTGTCCTTCCACCCTTTTGAAGGCATATTTCAGCAACTCAGAACTGAAAATGGAATTATTTCTCCATACCTGCTAAGAGGAAAGCTTGTATGCACTGGTTCTTACAGTGGAAAGTCAAAAGCAAAACGAAACCAAATCTCAGCCTAGATGAAAAACTGAATAAGATGTTTTAATCTGAAAATGTTAGCAGTGAAGCTAGTAAATTCACACTTTAACTGAAGGAAATCAGAAGTACTGCTGAGAAGTCTATGATTAAAGCTCAGCTACTAGAATTCTGTCCACTCTGGAGGTTTTGAGGTGGATTCTCACAAATCCCACCCCCCACCTGTGTATGGTAGGGCCTCAGGTTAGCCAGTGGCTTCCACTTCTACACATAGAATATATTCAGGCAAGAATTTAGATGTCCAGGCTTTACACTGTTAAAATTTCAAAGGTCTGGACTAAAAAGTCAGAGATGCCTGACGGAGACTTTTTTTTGCTGGGTTCAATGAGTTTTAGATAAGAGATTAAGTTTTCCAGCTGTCACATAAATATCACTATGTACATCTATATTTCTTCTAACTGTTATACATAGGGGATATATATCCCTTTCTGTTTCTTGCAATCTTCTGTTCAAGTCAGCCCACTTCTTCACCGTGACAGCTGAGCATCTAACGCAAATTGCAGCTGAGGTAGGAAAAGCCTGACTAACACATCTTGCTTAGTAGCTTTATTAATCTTAGGATAAAATGAAACTGCATCCTTAAAAACAAACATGTAATTGTCATGGAATAGAATATTGAAATATCATCTAACTTTTTCAGAACGCTACTTGTTATTAACTAGAAAATTGTAACCTGAGGGCCTTTGTTTGAAAATGTCAGCATTTATTATTAACATAATTTCTTTAGCTTTACAAGATAGGCATTTAGGTATTGTTCAAAGCAATGTGTGCAAAAGTTAAGTTAGTGAGAAGTACCATTTTAAACTGGGCATTTTATTTTATTAATGTTGTGTGTTAGATTTCACATTTATGACAAACCAAGCATGATATGAGTAAGGTTTTGAAGCTTCTTACTAAAGTGAATATAAAGGTATTTAAAGACAAAAGAAGAGGGAATTATCTGGCTTTATTAATAAAAATAATGATATATTTTACTAATTTAAAGCTGTTCAACCTTTTCCTTACTCACTTATTTGCTCTGATTTATTTCCCTATGCACTTTTCTTTCTTGATTGCTAAAATGTTTTAAGCACGATTTACACAGGTAGAATGTTCATTTGCACTTTCCTCCATCCAGAAGTCAACCTGTGTTAACTTGTGTGAGAACAAACATTGAAATTGGTCCTCTGATCATTTCAGTTTAAACTTTCTCTTTTATAAAATAAAGTTTAAACTTTCTTCTTTACTTACTACATGAATATTAAAATTTACTCCATTTCCTGGAGGCCCAGGGAAAGCCTTTGGAACACTTAACAGTCTTATTCTGACTACACAACAGTAGTTGCAAACAATTTTCTAATTTTATTTTGAGATTTTTTTTTGCTGTTATTCAGGGTTCAAAATAAACCTACACCACCCCCTGCCCACTTCCCAGCCATTCATTATTTTCACAGTGATTGCAGAAAGCTTTAAGGAGATAATTGTCAATATTCTTTTGCTTGTCAGAAAGTATCCTCAAATCTGAGTATGTATCTACTCATCTTTCCATCGTAGTGGGTAGTGTTCAAGTACGAATTCCAGGTTACATCTTTTTGCACATGCATTTGACTTTCTGTAGCTGTATGTCAATATTAGGCTGCAGAGTTTTCTGCTGTTTATAGTATATGTGTCTGTCACTTATAGTATGTGTATAGTGTATATAATTTGGGCAGACATAATGAGCCATACAGGGTGAGGGATAGTATGACAAAAGTAGCATTATAAACTACCCATGTTATCTCTTTTAATGTGAAGAAGAGCAAAGTAGAGGTTTTGCGTAATCACATTTCCTATCAGCATAAACACTGTCTGCAAGAAAATGGCAAAAACCTTCGGAATTCCTGATAGTTCCTGCAAAATAGGTGTCAGGTTTGTGGCCCTTGTAACTCCTAAGGGGCCAAAGTAGAATGCAGAACTTGCTTCAAGACCTTCAACTAAATATGAAAGCAACTATGGGAAACTATTTTAAAGTTTCACCTCTAGCCCCACTTCAATGGAAGGTGCGAATGAGATTAGCTCAAGCATATGAAATTCACAGCTGGAATGGGAATACACACTCAGTCCTTTCTGGTAGGTCCCAGTGAGCCAGACTAAGTCATGTCATAGCAGTGCAAGTTGAGTCTATGGAATAGGTACACGTAATGCAAAAATTTGAGGCTAAGAGCTTTGTCATCCCATGACAGCCTTGAGCTATCTTGGCCAACTCAGAACATTATGTTAGGTTTATGTGGCATACAAGACAATCTTTAAACAAGGAATTATTTAGTTTTTACCCTGTAACAGTCTTGTATGTAAAATGCCGAGAGAAAAGCTATTTGCTAGAGCTTAACACAATGCAGTGGTGGTCTCAGTTCATGCTCTGATTTACATGGCTGCTGATAAATAATTGTAAGATTGCCAGGGAACTTTTATTTCCATATTATCCATAAAAATTTGCCTCCATAAAATTGTAGATTATCTGAAGGGTAAGATTTACCCTGCCCAGGTAATGTACAGCTGAGTTCTGAATATTACTTTAAAGAATTTGGAGACCTTGACCTTTCTATCTTCTCTTTTTTTACAGCTTTCCATGGCCCATATTGGTGCTGGTCTGCAACCAAATGTCTGAGTCAAGCAAGAGTCGAGGTGAGACTCTCCTTCCACAGTGCAAAGAAATTACATCAAGCCACCTGTGGCCAGAAGCATCACTTTTACTCTACCAGTATCTCACATAATTCACAAGAGCATAAGACAATGAATGATTTACTGACCTAGATCTGGTAATCTAACTGTGTTTTCCAGATGAAGTTGGCAATATAGTGTTTTCATAAAACACAAGTTGAATATGAGGTCTATTTGAATTTAACAGAATCAATAATGTGTAAAAGAGGAACTTGACAATACCATTGTAGTTCATTTGGTAGTATTTTTTAAGTTTAGGAGAAGGAAGTGAATTCTCACTTCCCCTTCCACTGAATAACTTATGTTTCTATATTGCACAGTTGCAATATACACTTTGTATTGTTTTTAGAATATGGTTATAACTAATGTATTAAATACTGTCTTATTTCCCTCATATGAGTGTCAACAAAAAATTGTACTCTTGCATAGTGGTATAGCCATCTGCTGACCACAACAGAGCTTTCTATGAGAATAAGGAAAAGCAAGCTTTGACCCAGCAACAGAAGTTAAAATCATTCAACAGCTTAAGTATTCCAACCAGAACCATATACTTTACTAGTCTTTCATGTTCCTGAGAATGGATGTTCCTATGTACTAGCTATGTCTGTTGCAATTTTAAGGGTTTCTTGCAGGGCACATTAAAGCAGGATGTGGCTTTGGGTTTGGGGTAAAATTTTTGCAGAAAGTATTTCAAATAATGTAGCTTGCCTTTGAAAATTTTTTTTCTTCTGCCCTAAAAATGCAATAAGCATGAAAGATCTTTAGATGATACTGTTTCTTTGAAAGTAAGAAGATTATTTGCTCACATAGATTTAACAAATAACTTCAAGCTCTTAACCAGTTTGGTCCAGGACTTCCTGGAAAAGGAGTGGTTATGGCTGTATTTCAGCAAAACAGCTGAGGAAGTGCTTGTCCCATACCCATGTTCAGTTCATGCTGGTGTTCATACCTCATGCTTCTTATTCATGTTGAGGTTTCTGTTTCTACTCCCTTTTTACCTCAGTAACACTATTCTCATCTCTTGTATTATCTCTGAACATATTAAAATTGTTTGTGTATTTTTCATATTTTACTATTCAGTATTAATTTTGTTCATTTTCAAATGAAAATCCTTTGCAGCAGCATTTTGATTATTCCCAGCTGACAGAGAGCTTTCTAGAGTAACAAGTATGTGTAGTACACTGTCCCTGGATTTAAAAACGCCTTTTGCAGAGATTCTTTAGAAGTTTCAGATGTGAAGAATAAAATATGAAGGCTCTTGTAAATTTTAATAAATGGGCAAAGAAGACACGAAAGCTTATGAGCCTATAATGAAAGAGAAGCAATGTGGAATGTGGAGAGTCCATGGAGGGACTTGGAAAAGAACAGTAGCTTGTGTTTGGTATAAGTGGGAAGCCAGTGCCAGCTAAGGAATGCAGAGTCTAAGTGATACAATAAAAGCACTGAGCCTTGAAAATAATCTTCAGAGCAAGAAAGAATAAACGAGAAGGGAGAGACCACATCTGGAAACCAAGGATAAGGATATGAAATGAAAGCCTTGCTTCAAGCTTTGATGTATGGAAGTAGAGCACCTATTTTAGAGGTGCTGCAAGAAAACAATCAGCAATCTCTAGATACAGCTGACCTGGGAGGATCTGGGTAAGACAAAGGTGATGCCCAGTTTACAAAAGGGAAAGAAAGCATGTGGAAGCAACTGTTTTCTTAAATCTTCATTGGCTCAACTTGAACTTAAGCTGACAGCTGAATAAAGAGGAAAGTTGAAAACCATACATTTCCAGTGAACCTGGAATATATAAATGTGCATTCCAAGTAATTTCAGCAGCTGGTGTGCAGTTTTTTTGAAGCGCTCAGCATTGTCACATATATGGCATGCACTTGATTTGTTTCCTTGGAAGACTGTAAAGCAAACTTTGTCTTTGGGTAAGCTGTTTTAAAGGTGATAAGACTTTCAGAGGTCAATGCAGCACCTTTAATCATATTTTTTTTTTATTCAGTTTTTTTTTTCCTTTTCTGTGCCAAAAGAATTCCATGTCCTATGATGCACACATACAAAAGGAACATCTCATTTTTGTGAACATACTCCATATAAAATGTCTCAAACACTTACAACTTTGCCAACATGTTCTTATTTCATGCAGTGAAGATAGTCTTCCTTGACAGCACTGTATACCACTTTTCCTCTAGAAAGATCATATGAAATGAAAAGTATAATCGTCTTTAACTAAAAATTAAAATTTTCATAGATTTAATCTCTCTTATGAGCTTTTTTCCCTCTTTCTTTCCTTTATTTCCCTCTCATTCTCCAGTATGTCTATGTCAAACATTTCTACAGGGTAAGGAAGCCTGCTCTTTCCCTTAAAGCATGGAAGACAGAATAAAACAATGGAGGGTAACATGAAGGAGCTAAACAAGGGTAGGAAAGACCTGAATTGGTTTTTCTAGTCTGTCCTTGGACATTTGTAACCAGGTTGCTAATGGCAATTAAAGCCACCTAAAAATGTCACAAGAGCTAAATGTCACCGTGGGTTGTAAAACATATTTGGGTCCCATTAGCTATGTGACTGTGCTAAGTGCCTGGAAGTCTGTACCATAGCTGTCTGAGTCAAATCCTTATGGGTGAAGAATGGAGAGAGAGCACTTCTTTAGGTCTCAAATGTGTTCTGAACATACCTCCATTGGACTGCGACCTTCTCACAAGCTCTGGCCAGGTAAGTACCTCAGAGAACTAGACCGATAATTTAACTCCACTACAGCACAGCAACTCTAACACAGCTCCTGAAAATACAAACACAGGATGTAAGCGAAACTAGTGTAGTACATGAGAAGGAAGACACACATATTTAGCCTGCTCAACAGCCTTTTTCTTTATAGAAACAACTTTTTTGCCAGGTTAATATTATTTCTAGAAACAGACGCCAAAACAAACACTCTTCTTGAACTATCTAATGAAAATCTATCTTGAGTAGAATAAACTCAGCTGGGTCTCGATCAATCAGTGTTTGAAACATTTCCAGTTTGACTGTTAATATCATGTTTTTGCCAAAATCTTAGGCTTTAAATTTATTTTAGAACTACATTGTTGAGGAAAAGTCTTTGTAATTGATCCTAGCCTATTTTTAGGATTGCCAAAATAAGGTCATGATGGTGGGCAAATAGCCACAGCGAAAAAAGGTCCCTAAACATCTCACAGCTTGGAGCAAAGATCAATGTAAACTGTTTACAAAGGGTATTTAAGAGACCGCCAGACACTGGAGCATTATTGAGAAGAACCTTGTTAGTTACTGTGCAGAATTCTGCACTAAGAACCAAGAAAGCTAATTTGCTTTGGTCTTATGCAGAAAGAGTGTGGTTCCTTTCTCAAGGAGAAAACGGAATCCTTATTAGATTCAGTTACACAGAAAGGCACAAAGAGAAGCTAATATGGGATGTTTGTTCCAAGAGGTTTTGGGAAATAATAGCTTGGAAAACACAGAGAGTACCTGATTTACATCTGCAGTAAATCTTCACATGGGGTAAATTAGGATCTAATCTACAGTTTTAGTAGCTTAAACAGTCTTAATTTAATACGTTTTCCAAGAATGACTCTTTTTCTTAAAAAAAATCCCTTGCAAATGGAAATGCACAGGTCTAAATTTACAGCTGCTACAACGCTGCCTATCTTTGCAAAAGCCCTTTCCTTGGTTATGTCTGAAAAACCTTTTCCTTTATATGAAAAACCTATTCCTCTATATGAAAAACCTCAGTTGTTCTTGGATGAATGAAGATAAAGAACTGGAAACCTATAAATACTCCATGGTATCACTACTGTGCTGTTTCTCCTCCTTGTTAGTCTGGAAAACTAAAAATTGCTGTGAAATAAAAGAAAGGAACAAACTATCCTTAGCAATTATTGCAACTGAAGGTTTCTTCCAATTTTCTCCCTGAAGGCAAAAAGCGCCAAAATGCATTCCTATCTTTCTTGTAGCTCTGCAATCTTGCTTTTTTGAAATTACACTGCTATAAGTTGCATGCATAAAGATTATCTAGCTGACTTCTTATTAGTTTTCTTTGGCAGCTTCAAGACTGAATGGTGATGTTTTTCAATATTAGTGAGTTCCAGACAATACTCAAGATTCTGTCATTTTGAGTTCCAGATTCAAGTCCTCATTTTTAATAGTGACTGTATGTTCATCATACAACAGTACAGAAGTAGAAACATTATCAGAATCTGACCGGATGTGTCCCTGGCCTGGAATGCTCCCTGGAAGATTCACAGGTAATACTTTCCTTGGTTAGATTTAATTTCTTCATTGTAGGACGGTACTTGACATAGTAATTGCTTCTGTTAGATATAAATTGCTAAGAAGGAGCATAGCCAAAAAGCTTTTCAAAACATTATGTATGTAGCTTCAAACAGGTTTTGTTTTGTTTTTTAAAGTTTCAAGAAAACTAATCTTAACAGAATCCACTAACTGAAGTAAAATATAAACAGGACCATCTTGTCCTACTTCCATATTGACAAGTCCTGGTTCAGAAGTTTTGGAAGTGAATGTCAAATCCCTTAGTCTGTTCTTCTGTATAAAATAAGTCAAAAGCCTCTACACATACAGTCTGTACTAAGCCAAATATTTTTTTGTTTTAGAAAAACATTGTTTTGTGATTTGAAGATAATGAATCCAGTCTTGCACCCACCCAGCTCCAGATTTTCCTAGGGTTTGAGTTTGGGGTTTTTTTTTTAGTTTTGTTTCCTGCACGAAATCCTGACACCATTTATAGCTGTGGGTGCTTTACCATTGACTCTAGCAAATCCAGGACTTTTTCCTCATATTATCTTTTAAAAATATTTTCTTTAACCACCATCTCTTTTCCCTCAGGGTTCTTTGATGTTCCAGGAGTAGTTGGTACATTTTAGTCCAACCTATACCATACTTACTTATGTTTACTTTTGCCGGGTCAATGGAGTTTTGATAGGTAGTAACCTGCTAGTGATTTATTTTATACCAAGTATTTAACACATAAGTATATAAAAACCCAAAGCTTTTATTAAGGCTGTAAAATAAAGCTTTCATGACTTGAGAAATGCCAGAATTAAGACTGCTCATGTAAATTAATTTCTGTCACATTCTTTGCATGCAGTATATAGCTTTTTGTATGGCCTCTGTGCTTTTCTCTATGTAGCACTGCAAGAGGCAAACACCTATCTGAGCATATATTAATCCAAACAGTCAGAAAATGGCAAAATTATTAAAAAAACTCAGACCATATTTTATAATGGGAAAACCTGAGACAGTTTTACTAATAAATGATAGTTTCTGCCACTTCTGTAATGAAAAAAAAAAAAAAGACAACAGGTTAGATTTGAGGTTGTCCTCTGGACATTAGAAACAATATGAAGGAAGGAAATACAGCAATTAAAGTGGGTAAGTTAGGTATCTCTTGCCCTAGAAGACATTTATTTAAACCACATTATGTCCAGCAGGGGACCCTGCTCCACAGTTCTTGGTAGCTCGAATATGCATGTTAGATGTACCTCAAGCACACCTTCTTCTCTTAGTAGAAGACCTTCTGTAGGAAGGCTTGTGAACACAACAGGGTCTTTCAAAATAGCTCTGGAGCTGCTAAGAGAAATCCTCCCTCATCATTTGCATGTTGTTCTCATTACTGTGATATAGGGACCCTGAGGAACAAGGCAGACTCTTTATTAAGGGGGTTTGATCAGGAGAGTTTCTGGGCAGCCAGATGATCTGTGTTTAACTATGAACTTTCAAAGTAGAATGCAAAAATGTCTGTCCAAGAGATTCACTCTATCCAAATATGAATATATTAACAAGGATTCTGTGCTGCGCTTCTAATATTCATGTGGCATTACTGGAGGAATGCAGCCAGCAATTAGGAGAACAGAAGGTGACTCAAAGATTATTACTTCAGGAGGCTGAGACTTGTAGTACCAAACTAATGCTGATCAGCTAGTCTAGCCAAGACTGAGATGCTTTTATCATTGTGTAACTGAGCTATGAATGCATCTCTTGGAAACACCATTCTGCTGGCATGCTTTCTGTCAAAAGTTGCTGGTTCATTGAGAGCGAAACATTTCATGAAAGCTTATCTCAGCAAGCCTCATAATGGAATACAGATAACTCTTGATAGTTCACTGCAAGGCAGGTCAGCTGTCAGTTTTCCATTCAGTCAGATCTACTCCTATGTGATGGCCTCTTCCTTTTTCTCAGGGGTCCAGGAATATAAGGACCTTCTGGTATTCAGTGCTCCGCTACTCTTAAGAGGAAATAGTTGCCTTTTAGGCATGCTGTGGATCTTTGTTTCTCAAATGACATTGTCAGTAGAATGTCTATTTTCTAGGAATTGCTTTAACAGTTTTCATTCTAAATTGGGACAAATTAAGATTTCAAACTGGTCAGATTTCTCAGAAAATGCAAACTCTGAGCCCTGACCAATTCTAAGTATTCATAGTACGCTCTAGCTGTAAAATCCTAGATTATGTGAAGTCCGAGAGCCTGAAGACTTATCCACAGGGCAGATACAGCTCACTTGGAGGAAGCAGTTGCAACACAGAGCATATCTGCTGAGCTATGAGCCAGTGCAGAGCACATCAGCACACTGACATGAGGCAGAAGACTCTTTGGCAGAAAAAGTACACTGGATTGTGGAAACAGTGAAATGCTATCAGTTTCAAGATGTTGTGTGTGCATTTTCCTGCTCAACTACAGTACAATTAAGAACTATGTTGTGAAAAGTATCTAGTTTTCTCTCAGTAACCAAGAAAACATTTGTATTTCCTGTCTTTATATTATTTTTACCATAGAAGTAAAACTCAAAAAGACTACACTTGTATTAGCAGCCTAATTTGATCTGCTTTTTTCATCAACTTATGCAAAAAGTATTTCAGGTGATTCCTTAAAATTGTTTGGATAATCACGTCATTCCCAAACTTACTTAGAAAAGGAGATTACTCTTTTTTTTTTTTTCCTAGCTGTACTGCAGAATTGTTCCTCAGTATGGGTCATCTGAGATCTATGGCATTGATCTTCTCACAGAGAATAACTCTTCTTTCTTCCAGCTCTCAGTACCCATATGACAAGGTAACAACTTCTTCTTGTATGTCACTTAACAACAGTAAAGTATATCCTTTGAACTACACTGTTTGCCTTTTCATTTTTTTTTTCATGAAAATCTAGGATTTCGGAGTGTGTGTGTATGGCTATCGTTTTATTATTATAATTATTCAGTGGAGTTTCTACATCTTCCCCCTTTGGACAGGGGTGAGTTGATATTTCTTTTTCCTTGCCAATTAGGTGGTAAACTGTAAAGGGCTGACAGTCTAGATATCTAAGGGAGGCTGAGTTTCTTGTGAGATTTGATGCTAGTACTTTATGGAGGACATAGCAGAGAGAAGTGCTACTTCAGTGACATGCCTGAAGTCCTCTTCATCAACAGTGACATGCCTGTTCAGTCCTCTAAGGTATGGTTACGGGCAAATTAGTCATCACAGATACCATTGCATGCCATTTTGCATGACATAAAATCATTCAAGGAAGGAAGAAATAAAAATGTGTGGTCTATCCATTCTTTATCGTCAATTGTTGGTAATAGCTGTTTTACGCAAAATTTGTCAATCCCTCAGCATGTACTATCATCAGTTAATCTATAATTTGATTAGGAATCCTTTGACAATGTATAGAATTAATTTAATGAAAGCCAGTCTAGAAATAAAGGCTGAAGGTTAGTGGACATTAAAAAGAATTTCTACATAGGAAACTTAGCAGTTCTGAAAATACTGAAAATATGTTGAGGTTTAAATTTGGTAATGTTTTGAAAAGTGAACGATACCAGGCATTGAGGAAAATTAGAGTGTTTCAAATGCTGGCTGATAGTCAGTTAGATACATTCTAGAAAGATCTGTTTCTTCTTAGTTTCTTTTTCTTTCTTTCTTAGCTAGTGATCATGCAAAAGTCTCAATAGCCTTAATGGAAAAACGCCAAAGTACTTCCATGGTTTTCATCTGGTTCATAATTATTTATTTAACTATCAATCTTCTTTGGAAAACTAACATTTACTAAAAATGACAGTAATATGTGGAATTTTAGCCTGAAAAGCAGACTCTTGTAAAAAATAAATAACTGAAAACAACTGGACAAATATATTTATTTTGTTCTGGTTTGGGTTTTAATTAAAGAAAAATGTGTATCTTGAAAGGTATGCCCTGTGTGCAGTGCTGCTGGATGCAATAGTAATTCAGATTCCTAAGTTAAGAATGTCTGCAAAGCCTGCAGGATCAAATAATTGGTGTACATTGCTATCGTAAAAGATTGTGAAAGGTGAGAAAACAATCGGGGTTTAGATCCTACCTGGCAGGAATTTTTCCCAAAACTGATGCATGATTAAACTAGAAATTAAAGAAAAATAAATCACATTGAGCAATTGTGTTATGTATGACTTCTTTGGATGGTTTTTGTTATGCATATTGCAAAATATCATCCAACTCCAAATACTATTCAAAAATGCTTAATGCAGGTTGTCTGGACATTTTCAAAATATTGTCTTGTGCAGACAGCACACAAGAAAGAACATTTTACTTCATCCAGCTGCCTCAACTGGTAAGAAACAAGGAAAGCAGAAAAAAAACCCACAAAAACAAACAAATAAAACCCCAAAACAAACCAAACAAACAAACACAAAAAAAACCCCCATAAAAACCCACAACCAACCCACTGCTGAGGTTTGGTCAAATGGCCTTTAAGGATGCGGTGCGTCCTTCCCGGGTCTCCCCTGCGCGCCCAGTGCCGCCTCGAGAGACCACAAAGCACCGGCCATGGGGAGCAAAACTCGACAGGAAAGAATGAGAGAGAAGCGCAAGGGGAGAGGAACGGGGAAGGACAGGCCAGCACAGGGATGGGGTAGGACGGGGATGAGGACAGGACAGGCCAGGACAAGACGGGGACGGGGCGGGGCAGGATAGGACCGGACAGGACAGGGCAAGTCAGGACCGGCCAGGACAGGACGGGGCAGGACAGACAGGACGGGGAAGGACAGGACGGGATGGGGACGGGACAGGGCAGGACAGCACAGCACAGGACAGGACAGAACAGCTACAGATTAGGGAAGGACGAGACGAGAGGGGACAGCACAGTACAGCACAGCACAGCACTGGCCGGGCAGGGGCCGCCCTCTGCTGGCGGCCGCTCCGCCCCTGTAGGGCCAAGGGCCTCTCAGCCCCGCAGGGCTCCCGCAAGCCTTGAGGAGATGGTGAGTCTCCCGAATGGGTCTCACCGGCCTTAGTGGGACGGATTTCCAGATGGGCAAAGCCCACCTCCCATTGCACAGGGAGCACTAGAGCTGCTGAGTCTACTTGAAGACAGGGCTAAGCAAATGGGTTTGGAGCTCTTTCTGGTTTTGTTTGCTAGTCCAGAGCAGCAGGGTAGTTGTGTATCTCTTATCCCAGCCTTTATCACCTATTGCGTTCAGCTTTGACACTTGCTGAGAGTGTCCCTTTGGGAGAAATCTAACAGGATAAGCTCTTCTATGGACAGACTCCGAATGTCTGGATGAGAAGGTAGGTGTACAGACCAATGCTGTATGAATTTTAATCTGAAGAACCCTCCCCAAACTGCACATAATGTAGATGTAGAAACCTCCTTACTTCTATGATCTGAGCCGCCTCTGCTATGCTACAGAACACAGCTAATCTGAAAAATGACATGAAAAGGAAAAAGAAAAGCACAGCAACAAGCCATCTTGCAAACACATGAAGTAGGGACTCTCTGCTTACACACCGTCGACGCAGGGAGAGAAAGCAAGAGTACAATGGGTAGTGCTTTATGTGTATTGACATACAGATCACTGACTTCAGTTTGGATCTTCGGCAGGCTTTCTGGGTGACTCTGTGGTACCTATGCACTGGTAGACAGTACCTACAAGCAGTATCATATAGCTGATATGCCATATACTAGGTATCAGCAGAACATACTCTTTTTAATTGTATCACACCCTGATACAACTGATGCACAGTTTCTCAGTCATAAGGGATAACACACACGTTTATGCTGTCAAACTGGTGGCGTTTCATACTGCTGCATTCTGTGCTATGTATATTTCCAAAATCAAGTATGTGAATCAGTGCTCTTGTCTGCACAATCACTGCTTTGATATTTGCCTATAAAAAGGCAAATTTTGTTTTTCCTGCAAAAATGTTGTTATTCAGATTCAGATTTGAAGGTAAATTCTGTTCTTATTTTTCCCATCCCTTCAAATAAAGTGCCCTCGCTCTTGATTTGTGTGGTGTCTGAGAACATCATGTCTCATGTAATTTCATGATTTATTAGCCTACAGGTGTAGCTATTCTAGGAATCATCCCCAACTCTGTAGCTTTTTTATGTCATTTCTGAAGATGACCCAAATATGAGTTTGCATAGCTTTATATGCACTGGCATGGATCCCCCAAATAATACAGCTGTGGTAGCAACGCATTGGCTGCAAAACCTGTCAAGAAGGTTGAGAAAATACAGACTTATTAATTCATCAGAAAAAAAAATTAGCTCATGCAGAGCTCCAAAGTACCACAGCTGGGCTGTGGATTTCCTGGAGGGATAGATCGTGGAGGTTTTATCTGCATTTATTTTATGCCTTTTGGTAGAGATACTGGAAACCAGAAGAAAACCTAGGATCTCTCAGGAGAAGTTGATGCAGGAGTTCTACTTCAGTTGAAGGTCAGGGCAGAAAATCTAGGGACTGTTGGGCATTTCATGTAGGATTTGGTCTGGCAGAGCTTAGAGGTATTCCTGTCCTAGGCAGGAGTTCTACAACCTGGTAGGTCACCAGCACTGCAGAACCTAGCAGAGGGTACAACCCCTGTGTGTTCAGAGCTGCTGCTGCTGCACAGCATTTCAATTTTAACAAGCTGGTGTTCTCAAAAGAAGTAATGCTTAGTCAGAAAAATGGCAACCAGGTGCCAAGTGATGTTTTTGGGATGCTTTTTCAGTAGCAAGGGAAAGAGGAAATGAACTAGTCTGAATTAAAAACAAACAAACAAAACAAACCAGAAAACAAACAAGCAAACAAAAAAACCCAAACACACACACTCCCCACCACCAAAACCCAAACAGCAAAACAATGTTGTGTTTCTCCTTTCCTGTGTAAGTCATAGCAAAGAGACTATGTGAAAGCACTGAAAAGCTACGATGAGAGGGTTTTCCATGTGTGTGAGCCCACGCATGGAAGGAAGCTGAAGCTAATGAATCAATAAATAGTATTTTATGTATCTTCTGTCAGTAACTATTATATCGGTGCTGGCTAATGTCCCAAAGACAAAATGCGACATCGCAGTTAGGGCTGAAGTGGACACATAGCTTTCCCCCAGTAGCTTGTGGAAGAGGTAGATAAGCGAGGTGACTCATGCTGTATGGAGTTATTCACGCCTCGGAACACTCGAAATGTATGCTGATTCTCACACCTCGGGGTGAGCGCTGCCAGAAAGAGTCTGGGGACGCTGCTTTATCAGAAAGCAATACATCCCGCCACATCCGCGAGGCTGATCGCTCCGAAATCGGTCCTTCGCCTCGGTTCTGCTGCGGCCGTCGCGAGCCTCAGGGAAGACGGCAGCTGCCACTGTGGTTAGTACTGATACAGATTCCTGACGATCGAAGTGGGAACCGAGAAATCCAAACTACCCATAACTTTTTCAGCCGTGTGAAATTTTCTTTATGGGAAACTGCGTTGCCCGTGTACTTTGCTCCTGTTTGGGGAGTTTTGTTTGATGGTTTCTTTGGTTTTGTTGGTTTGTTTTTTTGTTTTTGTTTTTTTCAGGTGCAATAAAACTACTGAGAATGAAAGCTAACCTCTTAAGGTGTGTACACATCCCTGTCCGGGCGCCTTGGGATAACACCACCAAGACAAGCAGTCGGGAGAGCCGGAGCTGTCGGGACCCGCGGGGCATCCCCAGTCCCCGTCCCACCGCCGCCCCCGGCAGCCGGCAGGGGCTGGAGGAGCGAAGGAGTTAAAGGGAGGCGCTTGGGAAATCTGATGCTAACGAAGCCCCAGGAATGTTGCACGTTTCCATTCCCCTCCAGCTTTCGGAGGAGGTCAGTCCCCACTGCGGGCAGCCGCTCCGAGGAGCCCAGCCCCGAGGCCGCACTTGCTGCGGGCGCCGCCCCACACCTTCCCGCAGGTTACGCGGGGAGACGCCGGGGAGGGACGCGAGGGGGGTCGGTGGGTGGGAAAAGTTTTTCCTGGATTTGGGATGCTGTGCCGGTACCTGCAGAGCGTAGGGGGGAGAGGGCACAGGTCCGCGGCTCTGTGCACCGCGGGCTCGGGCGGAGGGAGCGGCGGGCTCGGGCCGCCCCGCAGACAGGGGGGCAGCTGCCCTGACCCGCCGCGGCCTCTCTTCTCTTGCAGGCGCGGCCGGAGATGCCGGGGAGACGGCTGTGGTGGGCGCGCTGCTGGCTCGGCGTCTGCCTCTCGCTGCTGGGCGCGGGGGGCGGCGCGGCCGAGCCC